>JAAXNX010000508.1:0-27984 GCA_036491905.1 Folsomia manolachei | reverse complement strand
TGACCCTGACCACGCCCCCTTACCACCGCCACCTTGAAGGACAACCTCCCTTTCACAATTAGAAGCAACTTTTCCATGTCTCTATAGTTAAAACTTGATAAGAGACATGCAAGGAGGGAAGAAGTAAAAGAAAGAATTTGTAGGGCAAGGAGAGAATTGAAAGTCACACATGACTGACAGAGTAGAGCAGCAAGGCGGGGACACAGATCTGACGCGATTTAGTGTTTTGATTGATTATCGGGTGTTGGGTAAATCAACTCAATGGGGTGCATATGCCAATCAATTCTCCGATATGGGCCGGCTTCATGAACCAGATAAATGACAAGTGGTTGACTTGACTCGACCTTGATAACTGCTTTGGAATGATAATGAACACATGTTGGTACAAATCCGGTAAATGACTTCTCACAAATACTTCATAAAGTGTGACAGCTACAGCAAGAATTTTAGGGTCAACATTATTCAGGGAACTTAAATTTCTTACTTCAAACTCGAGAATAATGTCTCTCGCCATAGAATGCGGAGCAACGAGCTCATCAATTTTGTATTTGAACTCTGAGAAAGGATTAAATTTCAAGTTTCAAATGGGTCCAGCAAATTACAAGATCCTGAGTTCTATGGAATTGGAAGGACTTTTTCGTAATATAAAGGTGAAGTTGGGAAATGATTGTCAAGTCATTCAAGGAGGAATAGGAATGCCAGGCATTATGACGGACGAGGATAAATTGGTATGACTTAGCCAAATTTTTGAGTAATTGAAATTAAATTGCATACAAAAATGCATGCATCCACAGGTGGTGCAAAACGTTGTGCAAAAGATGTGGCCAGAATGTGCAGCTTGGTGGGTGGGAAGTGACGTGGAGACTGCGATGGCGTGCCTAGATTCGGAATCTGGAGCGAAAATAATTGTAATTGGAGGAACTGGGTCAAACTGTCTGGGAACTGATGGGAAATCCACAATCAAAATCGGAGGTTTTGGACATATTTTAGGTAATGGATAATATGATTTTGATTTCAAGAATGTATTGGTTTTGCAGCAGTTGTGTAGAAATCTTTGGATTGAAATTAATCTGCTGCTGTTTTGTTAGGAGATCGTGGTTCAAGTTACGCAGTAGCACTTACGGCTTTGCGCCGGGCTTTGCGTGAAGTCGAGCATTCCGTCCAAATTGGGAGCGAGAAACCTTTTGAAGTTCAAATGGCTCCGGATAATCTCCTCGTTTCATTGATGACACACCTGCAAATAAAAACCATACCGGAGTTGGCGACTTGGAGCACAAAAGCAACCAAGACGGAGGTGGCAGCTTTGGCGCAGATTATTATTCACGAATTCCGTAAAGGGAATAAAACTGCGGAGTCTGCAATCCTTCAATGTGTCGCAGAACTGGCGGAAGATTGCACAATTCTTATCAAAAAACTTTCTGGAACGTCTTCAAACGGGCCGTTGGGATGTGTAGAGATTGGTCTAACTGGGAGTTTGTTCACACTGAATGAGGACATAGCGGAAATTTTTAAGAAATTTGTATTAAATGGGATTGGAACTACAAACGTCCCCAACATAAACTTTTCCACGGTGCATGAAACTGTTTATGGTGCTTTGAAATGTCTTAACAACAATAATGACGACTTCAAAATGCTGAAGGATCTCAAAATATTATCTGGAGAGGAACAGGCGCACGGAACTGATACTGGGGCTTATTCGGAAACTCAATTAGCAGACAAGATTCTGCCAGTTTATATAGGACTACCTCAAACAGAATGCCGTAATGAAGCCTCCATGAATTTGGATACAATGCCCATCGTAGACGCCATTGACCTCATGATTGCAGAAGAATCCAAGATTTATGCTGAAATATCGAAACAAAAGAAAGGGATTGAAGTACTGATTGAAAAAGTTAGTTCCTCTTTGAAAAATGGTGGCCGGCTTTTCTACGTTGGTGCCGGTACCAGTGGACGACTTGGAATTTTGGATGCGACTGAATGCCGTATGCAATTACAGTACATAATTTGGGATGTGTGGTTGTGTTTGTTTAATTTGTTGGATAAGACCAATTGTTATTTTTTTACCTGAACAGCGCCCACGTTCCGAACGCAACCGGAGATGGTTCAAGGTTAGTTTTTTGTAGTATTAATATAAAAGTCATATTTATATTATGTTACCTTTACTGTAAAGGAATAATTGCTGGAGGATTTTCATCCGTAAGCAAAGCCAAGGAAGGTGCAGAAGACTCGATTATTGATGGGATGGACGCAATCAAAGAAAAGTTTGTTTGTGGCAAGGATGTCGTCGTAGGTAAAGTAAATTAAAGTGTTTCTTGCATTTTAAAAATAAAGTCCTAAATTTTTCACGAATTTTCACATATTGCTAGGAATTGCTGCAAGTGGTAGAACTCCATTCGTTTGGGGAGCCATGTATCAAGCCCAACTTTCCGGGGCCTTTGCGGCTTTTCTTACATTTAATGTCAAACTTTCCATGAAAATTCAACCCGACCTTGTCCTAGCCTTTGACCTTGGTCCAGAAATTCTCACAGGAAGTACCCGTCTCAAGGTGATTTTTTTTATATAAAATTTAGTTATTTTTGTTGTATAAATTTTTATGAGTGCTTCGAAATTTAAGTCGGGAAGTGCTACAAAGTGCATTCTCAACATGCTCTCAACCCTGACCATGGTAAAAATGGGGAAATGCTTTGAAAATTTGATGGTGGATTTAAATCCTGCCAACCAAAAGTTAAAACAACGCTCACTAAGAATTGTTCTGCTCATGACGTCCAATGCCAAAAATGTGACAGAAGAGGTTGCCCGTCCAATTTTGATAAGGAACAAGTACGACATTAAATCTACTGTGTTGGAGCTGCGACAGTTGTATTCTTAAAAAATGTTGGTAGTAATACACTGGATAATGAATGATTTGCATAAAATATAATAATAAATGTGTGCCCTTTCTTCTTTTATTTTATTAAAAGGCGTTAGTCGAGTTGCGCTCCTTTTATGAAATGACAGTGAGAATCCTTGCTTGCTCATAATTTGGTTTTTTTTTGTCTAAGTAAGCCGTTTTGTGATGACATGACACGAGTTAAGAGAGGAGACGACTAATTTTTAATATGGATAATAATGCTTGATGCTCCCAAGTTTTTTGTTGGTCGTCAATTCGCCCATTTTGTTCATGAGCCGGTCCGCCCAACTACAAGTTACATAAAATGAATTGTATTATTTCAATAACCTTGTCAAATATGATGGAATATGCTGGATTGGGTGGTCTAGCAATGAAACTTTAATGCCAAAATTTTAGGTGAAACAGAAATTTATGAATAATAATTTAGTCAGGTATATAGTCCATGTAGGTACGCGTAGTTGCCTCAACAAGTACAGTATTGGTTTGCAGACTTTGTAATTGTTTGTGTGGGTGGTTCCCTATAAGCATTTATGACATCAACAGGGTTTGTCATACATTTGTGTTTTTGACTATTTATTGGTAATCGTTGGCCGTCAATAATAAAACTTGATTTCATTGCAAAGTAAAAGATCGCGAGTGTGTGTGTCAATGCGGTGAGCAAATGTTATATAATTGTCCGCCTGTGTGAATCGCGTGAAAATTCTTGTCGCCTGGAGTTTTTTACGGAATTTATCTATTAACTGAATTAAACGATGTCATTGCAATACTCAAGTTTTGACTTTTTCAAGTTTTTCTGAAGCAGTCCATAAATGGAGACGCAATTTTTTGCACATCAACGTAGCTAAGAACGTATATTCGCATACTAAGGTACTCTACAACCATGATAAGCAGATTTTTCCGATCACATTACATCCACACTGAAGGATCTCCTGAGCTAATTCCCGAAATGAAATGACCACTAAAACTATTGTTACCGTGAAGGCGTAAAATTAGGAAGATGCCTGGAGACTCCAACACTTTAGCAGTAATTTTTATTTACCAATCCGAAGTAGTAAAAGCCTATGTATTTACGACAAAGACTAAGTATTCAATGAATAGATAAAAAGCCAGACTTGACGATTTGTAACTAAACGCTGTCGTCAATCTGGGCACTAAAGGCTCTAACCCACTCCATACTAATCAAGATCAAAATCATGACCGATCGACAGAAAACCCATGAAATTGAAAGTCCTGTAATTTCGTTTCATTCCCAAGTCAAGCCAAGCGTCCCTGTATCGCTCCATCATTTAATTGCAACCAAGTCCAAAAATGGTTACACGGAGATATCCATCAAATCCTCGCATTGACTTACCTACAACGCAATAACAAAGCGTTCTTATTAACAACCACATCAAGAACACAGACTACAGATTGAAAGAAAAGAATCAAATGTCCAATTCCAAACCTAAGCAAGGCAACGTTCAAATTAATTTCGTTGACTTCACTGTAAGCGACAAACGCAACCTGGTTACATTACAGGCCTAAGATGAACATGTTATGTAACTGTAGGGCAATTATATACACGCTTACGGTGACCAAGTTCAAATAAGTAACCAACCACATCAAGGTTTGGGCATTGGATTGAAAAGTGAATGGTATCATGATGCAAGAACCAGCTCAAAACAAAGTCAGAAGACGAATCGAGTAAAATTACTTTTGAGACTTGACAGCAGCTTAAACCAATATCAATGTGTTTTCGTATCAATGTATTTGAAAATGTATACACATATCCAACCTTTGTTGTGATACATTTGCATTTCATCCACATTTCGTAAACGGTGAGCCAACCTGTGTTTGTGTGAATGAGTGTGCCAGAGATCAAGTCAAGCTGTAATTACTTTTCCATTTTCAGGCATTTATTATTTCGAAATGCATTCAGAATCAGACATTAGAATTCAGCTCATTTCCATTTGTTACTGTCAATTTTTATCCTGTCTTGCCTATTTTCTCGCATATTCAATTGTTTTTCATGAATGTTTGAGTAGTGAACAAAAATCAATGGATACGAGCACGATGAACCGGAAAGTCATTGGAAATGTATTGTATTCAAATTATGTCATAAAATGTCTCAATATGTATTTTCTATCTCCGAATTTTGTATGTCGTAATACAACTTAATCATGCAAAGAACTAGGAAAGAAGTCAAATTGTAGAAATCACTTCAACTTGATAACAGTTATTCTGACTCAAGTCGGCCAGGAATAAACTACGTAGCTATAACTAAAATAAGTACTCTACTCACCTCTTATCAGACATCAAGTGTAGTTCTCACGATGTCTTGCACATACATAATATCAAGGCAAGATAGTCTATTTAGCTAATTAATGGTGAAGAACTTAGTACGCCCACGCCTGGATATTATCGTGGTGTGGCTCTTAGACTTTGCCACAATCAAAATTTAACACCACTCTACAACAATAGCTTATTATTTTGCCACTTCATTACCTGACTTTGTGTTGCGTTGTTTTGTTGCTTTATCATCCATCTAAACCAGCTTCGTCTTGCAAAATTTCTCCCCTGGACAACCAGGAAAAACAAGGCCACCCTTATGCAAAACTAAGCTTTAACTAAATAAAACAAGGCAGACAAGCATTATTATTTCAAGCACAGATTCTGAATCTGTGCTTGAAATAATAATGCTTGTCTGCCTTGTTTTATTTAGTTAAAGCTTAGTTTTGCATAAGGGTGGCCTTGTTTTTCCTGGTTGTCCAGGGGAGAAATTTTGCAAGACGAAGTTGGTTTAGATGGATGATAAAGCAGCAAAAACAACCCAACACAACCATTATTTTGAAACACTCTCAACGAACTTGGTGTATACATCATCTAATCTCATCTGCTCTCATCATTCATGAATTGAATGAACCTCAGAACTTACGAAGCTGTAAATACTCAAGTGCAGTGTATGAAACACGGCATCTTTAACCAAGAGAAGTAAGTGAAGTACAGAAAAGTTACGTTCATGAGATTTGAGTTGAGCTAAGCTGAGTAAATCAGAACCACTGCTACAACCAACTAGCTACTAACAAACTATTCACCAAGTAAAAATACAATACGCACATAGTCACTTGTACATATATTTTATTCTCACTTCCTAACATCGCAAAATCTTGAAGAGTGCTGTTACCAGAAGCTAAAGTCTGTTAGTGGTACAAGTTGAGTTGACTTTTCGAGGGAGCTGAAGTTGGAAGGAAAAGCGAATCTTGCTTTTGTGATATCTTTCTCTATTCATGTCCAAGCCAACAAATCCAATCCAACCAACTTTGAGCTCATCTCGGCAAACACGCCAGAAGAGTCAGTCTTGATTTGGCCTTCTCCACACTAACACAAAAACTAGAACCAAGGCAAGCAAACCATAGCTACACACGCCACAACCAATTCCATGTATGGATGGATGGATCCCAATTTTTTGGGTGGATCTGGATTCAAGAAATCTCACTTTATTTTTGTTGGATTTTGGTAACCTGAGAAAATTTTGAGAAAAAAGTGATGTTACACTAAGAGGGACATTCGTCCAAGTTAAAATATGTTGTGAAGTTCAGTGCATAAATGTGAGACAAGTTGTGAATCTAGTGAAATAAAGGTATTTTCTAGTACAGTGTCGTTGTACCTTCATTATTTAAGTAGTCTTGAATGAATAGGGTGGATGGAATGAAAACATTTCAAATCCCATGAAATGCCAACCATTCATTTCATACTGTAAAGTTAAGGTTGGCTTGCTTTCTATGAAAATTGTGTAGACAATTGACTGTTTGAATTTAGCAGCAGAAATAACTAAGTAGCTACGTACCATAGACAACGTAAGAGTGCATGTGCATCTTGCCATAAACTAAACAAAATCATGCTGTGTGACCAACGTTAAGTTAATTCGCCCTACCTCACTTATAACGACCAACAAACTACCGCAACTTTTCTGCAAAAAGTCAAACTCCGAAAGAATATCAGTTTTTGGTCTAACATAATAAATAACCATAAAGAAAATATTTAGTTTGGGCTTGACTTTGACTCTTGCTATTTTTGGTTTAGTTTTTATCTCGGGGTTTTCGGATATATTTCGTTTCCTACTCGGATGAGAGATACACAAAAGAGGAAGATTGAGTGATTGAAGTAAGTGAAGTCGCATTTTATCAGGAAAACTCAATAATGTGCTATATGATGATGTTATGTCATTTATGTTTATGGGCGAACTTCGCAGTAAAATGAATTGAGTGCTATCTGCTCCACCGAGATATGCTGGTTATGCATCTTAATTGTATAGCTTGTTATTTAAAAACTGAGATTTGTACATCGTTCTATAATACATGAGTATAAGACACGATTCAAAGGACATCCAAATTTAGAGATTTCAGTTACAGAATGAAATTAGACATGAAAATTGGTCTGATTCAACCAAAACTGGGAACAGGTGGTGGTATAGTATTTGAAACAGTTTTTTACAATAATGGAAAAGTATGGTGTGCAGTCTACAGTGAGATGAGTCATCACAATAGCTACTGGATTGACAGTGGCCATGAGCATTTATGTGCACAATTCAGCGATACGGACCAATTTGCAAAATGTGACGATAGGCTTCTAATTCCATCATAGTTATTGATGGTATGCATACGTGTTAATGTAGGTATACGAGTAGTATATGTAATGTTTTTGGCAAAAAGCACCGGCAGCCGTTGCGCTAATTAAGTAAGAAATTGGAAATTGTCCACTTTGAAGAACTTTACCCGCAAAAAGCGCTGTGTGAATTTTTTTCATTCTCCTATTTGAGAATAATTTGGTATGGAGATGCACTGCTAAGCAAGAGCTGGGATGGGAAAGATATAAAGGTGACCTTTCCATTAAGTTGAAGGAGTTTCAGTTCGTTTGCTTTGTTTGGCAATGCAATAGCTTTCTGTGAGGACGTTTATATAATTTACTCCTTGGTGGAGAACCTCTGAACATTTCAATGGGTTTTCATGTCCTCTGTCAAATTACCTAGCTATGCAACTCCCTTCTGTCAACCGCCTTCTTACAGTTTTGTTAGCTAGCTGGTGAGTCAGACATTTATATGTCGTCACTCATTGTTCTCTTCCATTCGTGTATCACATCATAATTCGGTGCATTGTTAATTAATATCTCACCAGGCTACCATGTGCCTATTCAGCTCTCACCACTATTTTACATACGCTTGCTAATAAGGTCACCAGTCATACGATTAAGTTAAACTTTGGTGGACATGATTGATTTACGGTTTTGTTGGATGTAGAACTTGTCCAACTACAGACAATTTACCAACCAGAACTGGATGTGAACTAGTTGTCCTTCATCTTCAATTGTGTGCGTCAAAATGCAAAATCAAGTCGTAATTGTCAGCCTCGCTTATTGTGCAATAATAGATGCAGGCTGGCAAAGCGGAGCAAACTATTCTAAGTACAGTGTGATTGGGATAAAATATATTTAACTAGCTGGGCTTGAAGCCCGTCCTAAGGATGGATTATTATTGTTCTGCATCAATTTCGCAAAAATCTATTGTTAGTGTTGCCATTATTCGCTTTCATGTAGTGGATGTGCTGATTTTTTCAGAATTTCAGTATTTTCGATTGAGTAAAATTACCTCTTATGCTGTTTTGGGTTCCTTTGCAGAATATGTCTTTCATCTACATTGGAACATTTATATGTATAGATATCTGTGATGTTAGTTTTCAATGATCCCTAAATTTCATTTAGCACACAGTCGTTCAGCCATCCCTTGGGGCAGCAGCAAATAAATTTAGTAATGACCGCCCTAAAATAAGCTAAATGAAGTGGTGCGAATACGTATTCATTTTCTCGTACGAGTTACTGGGTTTTACTTGAACTTGATGTACAATTCATGACTCACTCTGCATGCATTTAGTAATACGTAGATTCCATCACCAATCCCTGTGATTGGGTTACCAGTATTCAGCACAATGCATTCGGCTAAAACGCTAAAGAACGCATTTCATTAGTTCAGTAGTAGTATGCAACTTATTATTTCTTGTTTTTTTTTGCCAAATAAACTTATGTGCTCTATTTCTCATCACTTAACTTACTCTTCTCCTTCATTCAGTATTAGTTTTGTATCCAACCAATGCAATCTTCCTTCCGCATTGAATTGAAATTAACGATGTGCTAAGTGGACAGGGACGCAATACAAATACAGCACAGGTTCTACTTTGTTTACTCCGAATAGTAAACTTGGTTTGGTTTAGTTTTCCATTTTCATTTATTTAGTTCGTCTACGCCCTGACTTAAATGTACATGCAATGCTACTTGGTAATGTCAGGCAGGAAAGTTTATTGTGTTCAACTCAGTCAGAAATACTGAATATTTTGCTTTGCAATGTACTAAATAACTGTAACTGGCGCCTATTATTTCTTTCATTTGATGCTCGGCTTCAGCTTCATTGCATAAATCTGGACTCGTGAGATGTAATCATTTAAATAAGTATCAGCATCCTCCGATCGGTAGGAAAAACACTTCCTTAATGTAACAATACTGTGTTCGTCACGTGTTAGTTGCATAGTTTGTATTGGTATTTAGTTCTGGGGATAACCTCAACTGTCTGAAAAATAAGAACTTGATCATGTAAATATGGGGGTTGATAATTAGTCAGTACCCGACAGTACCTCTATAATACATGGGTTAGACGACCCCTAAAAGTACATGCTTAAATTATGTCAAAAAAGATGGTCCACTTGTAACAGAAAGCATATTTAATTTGAATATTCATTATCATTTCCTATCGGTGTGGAAAAGGCACTTTCTCACAAATGACCATATTTAGTTTGCGTGTTCATTATGCAAAAAAAACATTACTTACTTATATATACATGTTTAACTTCTACCAACTGCAGGTTTGTTAAGAAGAATCTCATGCACAGTTTGCAGACAATTATTATTTTAAGGCAGGCTACTGAGAAGAACTGCGTGCACTTTTCAGACTAAATATTTTTTGCAAGGTGTTTTTTAATCAGCTTTTGTTTAACTTTTTCATCAGACAATTATTATTTTAAGGCAGGCTACTGAGAAGAACTGCGTGCACTTTTCAGACTAAATATTTTTTGCAAGGTGTTTTTTAATCAGCTTTTGTTTAGCTTTTTCATAAATGTTGTGCTAAATACTTTGGAATTTTGAGTGGAGGCCATGTCATGCGATGTGATGTAAGTTATTAAATTCTATCTCTTTCTGTATTTGGGCAGATGAAAAAGTTTCAGAGTTCGTCATTTGGATGGATGACTAATCCTTGTTTATGGATGAAATAAGAGAATGAACCCTCTTTTTCAAAGTATGAAAAGTTTTGTAAACCGCAAACGGAAACGTTTGAATCATAAATAACTTGAGCCATATTGTTAACCCATTAAATCCCAAGTAAAATTAGGAATTGTTGTATGCTTTTTGGTTATTCGGTAAGTTCATCTGTATTGTCGAATGGTTTAAAATTGGATCTGTGCTATAAAACAAAAAAAGTCTAGACCGGATTAACAAACCGTATTTATGCTAGTGTGCAATTAGAGATAAATCTTTTTACACGAGGTAAAGTTATATTTTCTTAATGCTGCAACTACAACGGCATATACGAGTCTTGTATGTACGAATAACACAAATACATTCTGACAAGTACTGCACGATTTATTAGAAGGTTAAGTCGTAGTTTTTTTTACTACTGAACTACTCCACTGTATCTCTTTCTGAAAATAAAGCACCGTACTACATAATGTGTAGTCCATCTTACCTGCACCCACTACATGCGTATATTTATTTAGTATAGTGTAGGAGAAATGTAGATAGTAAAACCCATTAATAACTTTGCTTTTCTTGTGGTTACGAAATATCTGCAAAAGTTGTGGGATGATAAAGCAGTATTATTTTGTACAAGTTGGTGTTGATGCTATACACTAACCCATAGACGACAAGCTTTGATTCAGCCGAACTCTTTGGATCAAGTACATGTATAAGGAAGCCGGCGTTTTGTGGCGTATTGTAGGAAAAGTTTAATGAAATGACGAACTTTTCAACTAAACAACATCACACCACCAAATGTTAAGCACAGATTAAACAAACGCATCATGGGGTTAAAAAGATTTTTAACTTTTTTTATTACATAATGTTGGACGGTTGTTGTTTACGTAAAATACGTATATGCTTATACTTGATTAACTACGTTAATTTCTTCATCGCATGGTGACGGGAAGGATATATGAATTAAAATGCAGTAAAATTATTGTGAAGGATGTGAGTTTGGATTAAGTTAGCTAGCTATTTAAGAATAATACGAGGACTTTATGAATTTAAATGAAAGAGTCGTCATTTATGCTTAATTGTACATATATTGACCATAATAAGAATTGTTCCAGTCTGACTCATGGCGTATGAAAGTAATTGGAGTGACAACTTTAGTTAACAATTAATTTCTGCTTTCATGGAAAAATTCCGTAACATCCTTGATATTATATAGTAATGTCTCGAAATTTTAAGGTGTATTGAATAGAGAATGTTTTTAATTGTGAACAAATAAAGCAGACTATTGCAATTTTTGGACATTTGTTAAACGATTAAATTTCATGTTTTGACTAGAAGAGTGCAATACATCCAAACGACAATGTAAATTTTAATTTTTGCATAAAACTTTCGGCCTACACGCAGATGAGATTAGTTTCATATTTAGCTCAGCTTTAGGATCATGACCAACTAAAGCAAATTACAGCCGCATTAAAATTTACTCCTATTTCAACTGAATTCAGTACCAATGTTCAGTTCGGCTGGGAGAATATAACAACTGGATAAATTACAAAAGGACTCATTTGAGATGTAGTACAACTTGGCTATTTGTAATTGAATTAGTGAAAGGAATAGGAGTCAAGTTGGCATCTCTTGAAGCAAAAAAATCTCATCCTCTTTTATTAAACATTCTTGAATTACTGCAATGTAGTAATCCAATGTTTTCAAGAAAGAGTTTAGATTCGATCAATAGTTTGAACTGAAGTTTAGTTTGGCCTAAAAGTGTGAGTTTGGATTAGAAAGGAATTACAGTTTGCAGTTTTGCACGAGATTTTTCTGGATAAAAAAAATCTTTGAGAAATTAAGGTTCAGCTTGAACAGAAGTTGGTGTACAAAGAAGAGTGGGATCAATAAATTGGTTCAACTCACCTTAAACAAGGGAACCTCTTGATATCTTGTGTTGGCTCTTCTTTTCATTCGAATAGGGATTTGGATTCCACTTTTAGTTACTTTGGAAATGTGGGTTTGGAATAGTTCACGTTTTTTGAATTTGTAAAGTTCTGGAATTCTGAAAGAATGGCCCAACCCTGGCCGACATGGCTCTGAACAAAATGGTTATTTGAAGCCCTCGTGTTTCCACCGTTATGTGTAAAAGTTCACATTTCGAAGGAACTAATTCGTATGCAAGGATTACTAGAATAGGGTATGTCTTACTAAATGATTTTGCAGTTGATACTAGATCGATTATAGCAAACTATTGGAACATCCTGCACTGGGATGCAATTTCAATGATAACGTAATAAATTTTATTTTTTGTCCGATTAGCTACCCAGTTTCTGAATGGTGCATTTGTACTAAATATAACACGAGTTATTTACTAAAATATTTGATACTAGCAAGAACGGCCCTTTCGTGTAGAAGCCCTCGATTATGAAATCATTTAAATATGCATTATTTAACAACAATCCTACAGAGAGCTTAACATTTAACTGTTGTACAGATAGTTACACACGTGCTTATCTTGCTATTATTTAGTTTAATTGGCGGAGAATTTTCTTGGCGTTGGATTGGCGAAAAAGCTTTGGTGCCAACAAATTGCTGTTTATTGAGGAAGTTGTTTGCTCAGATAAGACAAAATAAAATACGCATGTGCGTCTTAACAGATAAGAACAGAATTTTAAAGTAAATTAATTACCTTCGCTTATTTGATATTGCAGGAGTTATTTGGTTCCTGTGTTAAGATTACGCTAATAGATTATATTTCTATTTGTAGGTAAAACCCGTTCCACTCAACTGGTTTCATGCCAATTCGCGAAACAAGTTAGACAATAATTGTAATCATGTCGCTGAACTTGGGACAAAAAGACACCGCGTCAACAACGCCTGTGACGCAACCTTCGCCAAATTTTCGCATATCGTCATCTGGACAAGATGTCCTTTCAAATGCTACAGTCATCGCCTCGACCGCTGCTACTTCAGTCGATCTCAATCCCAATAGCTTTGTGTTTTCTGCTCGAGAAACAGATATCATCGATGACGAAGATGACGAAACGGTGGAAGTTTCAAAGGATGAAGGTGCTTGCGGTGGGATCACACCACGGAAATTCATTAGTCCATTCGACGACCCCTTGTTGTAAGTCCTGTTTATTTCACTATCTGTAAATGTTTGAGGCTTATCTGAAGATATACCTCATTCCTGTGTAGCACAGTAATCTTGAGGGGCATCATTCGGCTTCAGGTACCGTAAAGTTGTATTGGAGATCAAATCCGCGAAAGTCATTAAATTGCAAACTTGTAATTAAAATTCTTGTCATGCCCTCCACTTATTTTTTGGAGACAAGTAGAGGGCGTGGGTTTAAGATTCGTTTAAAACCTAAATCCGATCGGATTTACCATGTTAAGCCCAGGCATATCACATTAATTTGACTCGACAGGGCAGATAAAAGGATGGTGAAGATATATTTGAAAAGGAGAAAGAACCAGATCTGATCTAATTTCCGTCGTTTCATTTCATTACTTGTTTTTCACTGTCTGTCTGTCATTCATTGTGGTGGGTATTGGATTTAACTTCACAATGGTTCGAATTGAGGTTGTGATGCTGGTTTAATTGTAATGGGATGATTCTCATTGTCGGATTGTGAAATGTTTGTTGATGATGAGATGATATTGACGAAATCATGCAAATCCTGTCTTTGTGTTTTCATTGTGATCCAGCATCTCGAGTTCCGTATTCATTTAATTACCTTTATCATTGAATTTATGCAAGTTTCGAAGTTGAGAACCGTAGTTTTTCTAGTATTATATTTTCTATCAAGGTTTGGATTTCATGCAATTAGGAATTCATGGGTTTTGAATTTCCATTAATTTGTAATTCAATTTCAAAATTCAAACAAATAACAAATTTGTAGCCCATTCAAAATCCTATAGAATCCGCTGTAAATGGCAATGGAACGGCTTTTGGTAATATATTTATAGCATAAAGCGCAGTAAAACAAGATCACCTTATCCTTTCCCCACTTTCTCCTAAACCAGCCTTTCCCACTTACAAGATAAGTTGATAAGTAAGCTGATGGCATTACACCAAATAAAAAGACGACAAACTTACAGCTTCAAAACACAAATAACGAGGTACACCTTATCTTGTCCGTAAATTCAGCCAACCAGCCATCATCATTCCCCAAAGAGACACTTGCAATATCTCAAATAATCTCAATCTCAGCCTCTGGTCTAAAAAGGAAGGACAGGACGCAGCATGCGGGCAGGCACGACATTACGGGAAAAATCATCTTTTCTGTTACGTGGTAGTTGGTGTTCCTTCTTTCTTTCTTACTCCTTGGCCTCGTCTTGTTGATTGCATCTTCATCATTTCCATTTTTGCAGAGTCGGCATCTTTCCCCAAAATCACGTCCCATGCTGGGGGTGAAATATCAAAGAAAGCCTTTTGACGACCTTCCCCTTAGATCATGAGGCTAGACTATCTCTACCTCGTATCTGTTTCTCTGCTACTGCTTCTCATTCAGCCATCCTCAATAAATTTACCATCTAACCTTATTTCAAATCTCGGAATGAATCCCTACTCTGAGTCGTATAAGACTTTGTGTAAAAAACCTGTAAATGACCAAATGGAAAAGGACTTGAGACGATCCGTCTCAGACGAAGAGAAAGTAGGATCTGAATTCAGACCAGTTTCTGAATCAAATCAAGCTCAAGCGGTCAGGAAAGAGACAACGTCGTCTTATCAGGTTTTTTCGATTTGAAATTGATTCCATTTGACTTGCATTCTCCATAATACTTGGGTCTTGTGTATCCTTTGCATGAGAATGTTTGATAGCGTCAGATGGATTTGACCTATAATAAAACTCGTATACAACGAGGTGAGCAAAAAGAGAAAGAGAAAGAAACACTATGGAGCTCGATTAAGGTAGACAAGGGTTGAGCTGAGAAAGTCGCATCCAACCAAGCAATCATCTGCCGGACGCACGTATTTACCACTTGATTTGATATGCGTCGCAGCTTACTCTATGCTGTTACGAGAGAAGGTCAATAAGTAATGTGAATACCCTTTGTTCCAGGAAAATAAATATAACATATTAATGTTCTTTTTCGTACCGTCAAACTTAAGATATTTGTCATTTCTCAGAAATAGCTCCGTGCAGACTACCAAAAGTAATTCCTGAGTATCAAGCTGCAAAATTGTTTTCTAAATTCATAAACAATCTGAATCTGATGGTGTATAGTGGTGAAGCGTCTCAATGTTTTGTGTGTCCTCGGTTTTCCATGATTAAGTTCTAGTTGTATGTATAATTCACGCACCATAATAGAAATCTAAAAACCTACAAGCGAAATTTCTATGATTATGCCGGCCACAGTCATTGGAATGAGTGCATGAAATCAAAGCGGTGTAATAAATGGCATAAATTTAGGGGAAACAACCTTTTATCTCCCACCTAAACTCGTACAATAAAACCACTACAATTTGCTTTCACTCTTTTTACCCGTGCATGAGAAGGAGTAGTTCAAAACACAAGTTTCTGCCTTTCTATTACAAGGCGCAAAATGATGATACACAAACAACTGGATGGTTGACTGGCTAATATTAGTCTACTTGAAAATTTTCTAGCTTTCTAAAACTTTTTAAAACTGTTAGATTTGGATAACAAATCCCCTCAAATAGAGGAGAAATGGGATTTAGAAGAAACAAGGAAGTACATTCAGTAAAATTAAGAAGTTGTATCATTCCGTAGAGAACCGAGGGCTTATCTGGGTTCAAAACAAAGCAAAAAGCGAATTACCATAATGAGATATGCAGCTATAAGCTGGTCTATTGTGCATATTGCCTTCTATATGCTTGCTTGAATGGGTAACTGTATTACATCATTTTTATATTATTATATCATCGGAGAAATAGGAAACTTTGAAATAAAAAGGAAGAAGCTGTTCCTAGGCTAATTCAGCTTATTCAAAGAAGTAAATGAGCCGTATTATTTTCTATTGCTGTAAGGTTCCAGACCACCAAATGGATTTGCAAATCTCAAAGGGTTTATTTTTTTAGAGATGCGCTACGTTTCCAACCGTATTAACATTGGTTTTGATCCAATTTGGAAGATAGAGATCGCCCGAGTTAAATTCCCAAAAATCATTGATTCTAGGGAATTGTTAAGCAAAAATGTAATAATTTGAGATTGCATAGCACGTCCCACAGTGAACGAAATCAAAATTAAAAATTTTGTAATTATGTAAATCAAATATTAATGAGTGAGGTTTTTTTGCCTTGTCCTTTCCAACTATTTTTCATGAGAACAAGAAAACACGGAAGATGGACAAGCTTGTCTCCTGCAGAGTTGGTGACGGGCGGGGTTGTCACTTAATTGATAAGGATCTAACCTTTAACATTTATCAAAACGTAAGTAGATGGTGTAGAGCAGAACAGAATTAATTGCTAATGAAGTATACATTGGACACAAAATGGGATGAAATGACTTTACTGTAACGTATGGTTGTATAATAAAGACCAATTCATAAATTTTTGGGGATTATGGAATCGGAAGAACACATTTAAGAAATCATTCATTTCTTGGATTTCTTTCAGGGTTAATAAATACATATAACTTTTGTCTTCATCCTTACTTTGTGTATAAGCTTAGTTTATTTCACCTAAATTACGTTGTTGATTTCGTAGTTTAGTTTGAAATTAGCAGAATAAAATCAAAGTCATAATGTCAACAAACAATTAGTCAACACCTCGTTGGCTCAATCGAAAGCAAGAATCAAATAATCAGCAACTGTATGCAATCAAGTTGAAAACATCATTTCCATGACTGTTATTTCGTTGTAGCTCACAAATCAAGCCTTTTTTATATTGGGTGTCCTACATAAATCCCTGTTCGCAATTTTTTCTGCCATTCACATCTTGTTAATCATGTTTTTTCAAGGATTTGAGTTTCTTCTTCTTCTTCTTCTTAGATGGATGAACTCAAATGCAATCCAATCATTCATAATCGAATCTGTTCTCTTTTATAAACTAAATTTGGCAATTGGACAACAAGCAAAGAAGTTGTTCCATCGCAGATCAATCTCGTTAACCTCGCCTCAATTTTAAATCACGAATCAGTCGCTCAATGTCATCGGGGAGTTTATCGATCAATGGTGTCTTCAAACTATATGTTTATTTCATAGTTAATATTAACAAAGATTTTTACATGTTACTTTTATAGTTTTTAACAAAATGATTCAAAATTGGAAGCTATGTACGTAAATCAGAAACAATCATTTTGTTAAGTTTTTACATGTTTTTGTTTGATGGTACGTTATAGAAAAAGACACGGCACAAGGGATCATCCGTAAATAAACGTAAATGAACAATTTACTTATATAGCCACCTACGTATTTTTGGTAGAAAGGTGATTTAACCCTTTTCAACTACCAGAAAAACCGTTTCTTATTTGCAAGAATACGTTTACAAGTAGAAGGGAATTAAGCATTGAGTTTGACTCAAATCAAAAAACTAAAAGTAATTTGCTTGTTTCCATTATTCTATTTTTTTAGTAGCAACCACTCGAAGTATGTTTTCTTACGTGCTTGGAACTTGCACATCTGTCCAATTCATTGTTTCTGTGAACAACTCGTTTTTTTGTTTTCTTGTCGCAACTAAATGTAACGAAGCTTCTTGGAAATTTCGTGCTATCCTTCGTGCTGGCATTTTACTTTACACTGAACAGATTCTCAGTTTTTGTGCTCACTTTTCGCTTAATCCATGCATCTGTAAATGTATTTGTTGTGTCTGAAGATTCATCTCTACGTTGCAGCTGCACTTAACATTTTCTTCTCTTGAGACTCGTTGCCTTTGCCCTTGTGATTTGTTACGTTGGAGAACAAATCGGCGAAGAACACGCAATGCTGGAAAGTCTCTTTGAAAATACATTAAATGGTTTCCAAGACTGATAATGGCAGTCGAGGTATGATGAAAAAATGAAGTACAGTGAGCAGCAAGAAAGTACAATTTCTGGAATTTTGTCCCCCTTTGTTTTCAATGTTTTAAAACAGTTATTTAATTGCTTTGTTCTGAACTTTAATGGAATTTAAGTTTCACATGAGAATGAAAGCACGACAAGATGTTTTACATACGAATTTTCACACCGTGTGAGTTAATCTTTAAAAAAATACGCAATTCAACCTTCATTGGTGCCAGTTTCATCTAAAGCTGTTACAAAATGTACGTTCTTGCAGTCGTCAATTTCACAACGAAACAAATAAATGTCACGGCCATCGAATGCCGCTATCCATTTGGCCGGTTTTAGTAAAACCGTTTTACCAATTTTAATTTGCCTTTATTAGCGTGTTAATGACAGTTAACCGATACGGGAACAAGAAATTTCGTACTTTTGTACTCATTTCTTCCCATTATTCTAAAATAACTGACTAACTAAATCCTAACGAGTCATGTGTTCACTAGCATGCATGGCAAAACAAATTTGACTTCGTTGGATATTGAATTTGTCATAGTATCACTTCTCATGGAATGACGGGGTGCCCACCCACTCATCTCTCATCCCCTTCGTAAAGTCAAGAGCAATTTACTTGGATTTAGATTCCATTCTAAACTCGTTTGTGTTATACGCCCAAATGTTCTAGAACAAACAGTGCAGCTAACCTGTCAACGACAAATTGGCTTAAATGCGTAATAATTACATACTTCCTCTAGCGTCCGCTGCTTTATTTTGGCTCATTTTGGCTTCTTTTTTGTTAGTTAAAGTTCGATGGGGTGAATATTTAGTCGGATTTGTTTGATACTTGCGATGATAAATGTTCGCAAAATATGCACTTGTTGGCAAGCTATTTGAAACTTTAATATATTTAAATTTATTTTCTACGAGGTGACAAACAGGAAAGTAATAATATTGTAATATTCCTATAATAACAGTTTCATTACAAGGGGACTCATTCGTTCGTGACAAAAAAACAAATTTTCATAAAAAGTCAGGAAAAATGAATTTAGTTCAAAAATTTTGAAAGTTGTTCAAGTCAAAGCAACTGTCAAATTCAGTTAAACCAGAAGCTGACGGATATCCATGGGCTTGGAAAGTCCTAAAATAATAGGGTTAACAATTATGGCATTGTTAACTATGACAGTGGTTTATTCATGTATTTTATTTTATTAATAACAATATCTGTATTGACAATTTGATTAATCCTCTTGAGTATCCTGTATTAAAGCCATTGGAAAATTTGACGTATCTAAATAATCTCCAGTTGCTTTACGAGTTTGTTTTTAGAGGCATAAAAAGTGCCTGTTTTTTAAAATGTCATAATATCTTGGTAAGTCGAACCCATTTAATGTCACATTAAATTAACCAATAGTGACATGACTCATGCAGTTAAGTTTGGAAGTTAATTTAGTGTTTCACGGCACAAATTTAGGCTATCTACATAGTTTATGTACCAGAGCTGACACACCAGCCTTGATTGATAAAGCTGAAGTTTAATAATAATAAAGCAGTAACTTGAACCTGACTTACTTTAAACTTAAATCCCAATTAGTTGGGCTTTTAATATTTTCAGTAGCTGTCACAAACACATTTGTATTCCTTGGACTTACTTAGGTTAAATGTTTATATGATTTGCAAAATTTGCAATTCTAAACCATTAATGTAATGATTATACGTATGCTTACATCTTAATTAAAATTAGAACATAACTCGAATAAAGAGATGGTTAGGTTATACATTGGAAACAAATTATTTCTCGAATTTCATTTGGTTCTTTTCTTTTATGAATNCTTTTATGAATTTCCGTAATCACCCAGCCAACTTGAAGTGAAAACGTTCAGTCACAGACAAACATTCAGTTCAGCATATCTCTTTATTTTTTATCAAGGAAAGTGTCAAATTCTATTAGTATTAATAGTACCACAAGAACACATTAACGCCGTGAAGTGCAAGATTGAAACAAAAAAGTGTCATAAACCCGCACAAGTTAAGGGTTCCAAACGATTTTAAATACCCATTAAGCCCAAAAATCATGAAATATTAAGTGGTGCACTGTGAATTATAGCGTTTCTTACAAGAAGTGTGGTAATACAGGGAATTAATGACAGATTTATATTGGAAAAGTGCAAAGGGCATTCACTCATTATTATCCTCGCTTCAATTGAGTATGTTCCATCCATAATTCCACCCACGTCAAGATATTTTCCGTGCGTGAAGCCGAATTCTAATTTTAGATAAAAGCAACCATTTGTAAAGTGGAGTTTTTCCTCATTTCTTATAATGAAGGAAAGTCTGATTACCACTGATTTGATGGGGTGAAAGTCTGTATTTTGATGTATACTTGTAAGGATGGGCTTTGGTATGTGGTGGCTAGCCAAACCGACTCTTGAGACAATGAGGGAGGAAATTAAGATTTATTGAAGAGCTGTCTAAACATGGGAAATGGGACCATTTGATACAAACATTTCCTCCCGGTCGGTGACTGAATCGCTCAATTTCGCCGACTTTTTTTCTTTTCGCTCTCAATAAATCTCAATCCATTTAATTTACCAGGAAAACGGGAAAACCCCACCAAAGCATCGTCTCCTTTTTGTCTAACAACTCACAGTGATGCCAATTCCACTCGGGTGGGCGTTACTAGTGTGGATACGAGCATTGTAAGAAATTAGTAAGAGACCCGTTTTTTAGGGATAAAGGTTACAAACCAAGAAATCAAAGTATAACAGGGATCTTATTATATTCATGAAAAGTTATTCCTCATCTCACTTTGTTGAGTGAGATGAACTTATTCCGGTTGGATGCAGAAAGTAATAAATTCCTAGCGTCTCTTGGTCAGTATATACTTTCAAGAATTTAATGTTCTCAAGGTATGTGTCACACACTCTCATCGAACTTTGGGTTTCAAATTTTGATGTTGTAGCAATTTTGCATTCTTTCCAGCATGAAATAAGCGCGTATGACATGCGATTGATGACCTCAACACTAAATATTGTTGTGCTAAATTTATTTTAACAAAACATCTCCGATTCGGGTGTATAAGTACAATCAATTTCGTATCTTAAATAAAAATGAGTGCAGCTTGAATCTGGACATAATGCATTTGCTCGTTATTTAACAATTGAACAATAAAGGTTGTCAGACAATTCTCCTTCATTAAATTTTGCATTTGGTCTGCTCTCCTAGGCTTAGCTGCAAATGTCTTTGTCTTTACCTATGGTCTTTCAGACTCGCCTCTGGGTCGAGATAAAAAGTAAAGTTCTTTTCGTTGTTTATTATATATTGTTCTCAAGAAGAGCAAATGAACTGGATTAAAATTCCTCGAAAGAAATGACTTGGCATTTTTTGTCATTTTGCCTCCTATCATTCATTTATAAATAAATTGGATATCAAAATATTTCATAGCTTAGAATCCATTGTCCTTATCACCATATCGGTCTTGTTTGGTTTGACATTTCTTAAAAGTTGTTGCAAAAAATTATTCATAAAAAATTTCAGCTTTAATTGTGCCCATAATTGCCGGAAAGCAAGGGGTGGAGTTGGTAATCTGTCTTCGTATTGAACAAGTACGTTTGAAATATTAATAACACGATTTTAGAGAAATCTGAACGAAGAAACGAAATACTCAATACAATAAAGTACAAATCTTTGAGATTAAATATAATTTCTGGTAATTTTGCAATGCTCCAAATCTACTCCAGACTTTCATCATAAATATTATAATAACATTATAAAACACAATATAGGGTATTGCAATATGTTTTGCGAAATAAACCGCATCTTCCGGGCAGCTGCTCATGTTAGGTTCTGTTGAGTACAGAGAAATAATTATTCAAAATTTATTATTCCATTTAAACATTCTTCCATCCAGACCGATAAGGTTCACAAGGTATGAATGATTCTTGACTTTGTGAAATTTTGGTATTGCAAATTGTGTGTCCATTCAAAACGGCTCCATGGATTTCATAATATTATTTTGAATTAAGATATCAGCTTTTGACGCATTCAGTATAACAATAAATGGAGAATTTTGGACTGGCTGATTCCATTTTGATTCCGTTTTAATTTGAATGAATCACCATAAATTTTAAACTCAATAACTCTTCGAGTTTTGTTCTTTTTGGTCGCTCAGAAAGCCAACAAGTGGTGTGGGGATTAAATTTTAAAGGATTTCATAACAAAAAAGATAAGAATTTTATGGATTTCAAAAGGAAAATTTTGTGGAAGCAGAAGAAAAGGTATCTTATCAGAGCTTTTTCTACTTGCATAATAAATATTTAGACTTCATTAAATTGAGACATTTTAAAGCCTTGTCTGGAAATCGGGCGGATGCTGTCATTCCAACGAAGCGAGTTAAGTTATTGAGCTCTTTCTTCCTTGTAGAAAATCTTCTTATCTCCATTTCGCAATTGAATAAAGTGCAAAATGAAATTCCATTTTTGGACAAAAGATTTACGAGCTAAAAGGCCAATGGAGTTTTTGCATGTGTTGGATTCACAAAACACCTTTCATGATATTTTTCGTTGTGTTGTTAAGGAATTAACTCATGACCGTCTTAGTGACAACTTGAAGACTTGTGACGCATGCACTCTCTAAGATTAAGAATTACTTTGGTTAATGACCTTTATATGAATTTTACGGGTAAAACCCGTAGTTTTAGAAAACTTTTAAAATGTTTTTCCCCCTTTAACAACAAACCCCAAATGTTGTTCCAACTGGCAGGATAAATTGCATTAATGTTGTAAGTGTTTAATAATTCAGTGCATCTGGAAATTTTCGTAACAGTTAGTGAATGCAGGATGCCCACGAATCCAGCACGGTAGAGGATGGTACAGAATTAGATAAGGAAACAAGATCAAGATGCGATAAGGGTGGGCTTTAAAAACGGATTGAATTTCCAGATACTACATGATTAAGTGTGCATATATCTATTCAGAGTTCGAGGATCATATTCGAAGGAATATAAAGTAAGTAGATCTCGTGCATCCCATATTGTGAATTTGTGATTCGTGCAGTTTAGAAATGGCATTAAAGTCCAAAATACGAGTAACAACTCAACTAATAGTAAATTGAACGTGGGCACTCACTTTCTCCTTGGGATGCAACGATTAATAATGTATCGTACATCGGATACCGATGTTAGTGCATAGTTTGAAGACATGTTTTGTACGTGGTTCTCATTTGGTCAATACCAGGTCACGTTCCTCCTCTTCAGAGAAAACTCTCGACCCCTTGACTCTTAGTAATAGGTTTAGTTCTAATGAATAATTGAGGATAATCATTGCAACATTATGCCATTACAATAATGTTTGATTTTCTCTGCCTGATTTGATAGAACACAGTTATTGTTGTAGGTAATAATATCCAATTGGATCAGACTCAAGAACGAGAGAGGAGTTAGATTTGTTAAATTTTAGTCTTTTGTCTTTAAGTGCCAGATTGTAGCTTTTTCAATCAGCTAAACATTTTACATTTGAATTAACTTTCCTATTTAAAAAAATATACGAATTCGAGTAGGAAATTTTTGTTTCTAGAAATAAAGATACTAAATTAACTGACAACAAGTAACCCTAAAGGCACAGATGATTGGCATATCCGTCATAATTGAAATTGATGCCACCAGCTGAGCATTTGTAACCAATTTCTGTTATTTCTATAATTTTTTGAAGTTCCAGATTAGTGTTCATTTTCAGTTAAGATCAGACTTGTTCTTTTTGTTAATATTCCGAGTTTTTAACCAATAATTTCGTTAAATATAGCATTAAACAATTTCATTCTAAAAACTCTCGGGGTTAGATTTAAACCAATGTCCAACACTGCTTTTGGTGATGCCACTGCATGTCCATCTGGAAACAGGAAAAGAAACTTGATCTTGTCCAATGAATGCTGTTGCTGTCCATAGTTTGTTAGCTGGGATGGCAGAGAAGCAGCACAAAGCCGGAAAAGTAATGAGATGTAGTTGAGCAGCGTTGGCAAGGATTATTTAGAAGAGGAAATTGGACATAATGTGATGCAACACGAGGTAAATTAGTTTCCTCCTAGTTTCACACTGATCCAAATCGAGTGAGTCATGTCTTGCTTTTGTCTGGTCCAAGTAATATAAAGCCATGTTTTGTAATCACAGCAAAAATGAGCTGGGTATTCATTAGCGTCCCATTTAATGTATTTTCATAAATTGTACTCTTTAACATTTTGCAATTGTGTATACGCATCATATTTGCAGGATATGTAACGGACACCAATCCCCTGCTTTTTCTACCAACAATACATAAAAATAAGTTTTAATTTTCAAAAAATTACTTGGGCTGAAAATGAAATAAACATAGTCCTCCCAGGCCTTGCAATTTAATGCTAGCTACAGAACAGTTGTTTGCGACTATCCTTATTATATTCCTGGACACGTGCCCCTTCTGTTTAACCGAAGGATATAAATAAGTATTGTATTGTCCATCAATCCATAGTTAAGGATAAGGGCATGTGCCGTAGAAAAGCGCATCCCGTATTATTCGTCCCTAGTGACATGACGGAGGAACAGAAACCGATTACTTTACTTCCATTCTCAGCTCGCTACTTCCTTGAAAACGAAGCAAATTGTTTGGCCTGGTTTCACATTCAGGAAATATTTCAAGTCCTTATTTGGATGAACAGATTTAAGCCAAGTAAGGTCACAGTGGTTGATTGCATGTGGCGCACGGATGTACTGGACTAACTAAAGGGCTGCCAGGACGAATATTATCCGTCCGAATCCTTCGGGCTGTTTCAAAATCGTAAACCTGTTAAAAGATTTTAAGCCTTGTGATTCGGAAAGATGGAGAGTCTTATCTTCAAAGGCACATATCTTTGCCAGAATGGGCTGGACAACATGTATTCTGCTAGTTGTTTCAGTGTTATAAATGTATTGGATAAACTGACCAATCTTGGAGATTATGCGTTTTTAGTGAGATTGGTGGTACTTTATCCACTACATAAAAATGTTCTTGACAATATGATGTGAACATGAAGTTGCAATGACGTAACAACATTATTCTTTTAGTTCATGTAGAAAATCTTGATTGTCGCGATTGCAGTTTCGTATTGAGAGTAAATGAGAGATCATAATTTGTTATCACCATCATATATCCTGTAGCACGAGTGATTATATCCAAAAATCACGAGTTATCAATGTGTCAGCCGTATTTCTTATTGGGTGCTTATCTAATTTTCATGCTCTCTGTATTTTCAAAAAATTATAGCCCTAATTGACCTGAGAAGACTGCTTCTGGTAAGATAGGCAAGGATAAAATTTGAACATATTTCTCATCACAAAATTTTTAATTGACCAGTGTTTTGGAACAGCAGCAGTTAACTGTGGTTAAGACGGAAAAAATTTGCCTAACTTGACAGAAACCTGTTTGTTGTCGGAAGTATGAGGGATCTAACTTTTCTGGGAGTTTGTCATTGTTCAATATCCAACCGTATTGGAATTTTGCTTACTTTGTTGACCTTATCAGATCAGCAAGAAAATCAATCACTTTCAGCATTTGAGTTGTCCTAATCAATCTACGTTGGCTGGGGAAACATGTAGACTACAATCTTAGTGAAATGAAAGAAATGTTAGTCCACATGCAACATATTTCCTCTGATTTTCCGTTACTCCCCCAATGTCATACTACAACATTTTATCGGCTAGCCCTGACTGGGTAGGGCACCATGAAAAATTATTTCCATATCTTGACATATTTAACGTTTCCTAAATACAAGAAAATCTGAACCGCTCACTGATGTATATCAAAATAAGTGTATTCGAATATGAGGGAGCACAAGTATTTAACTGGCTTGGATGGAGCTAATGCGGATAATCCTGTGTCACTTTGCAAGACACTTTAATCTTTGCATGTGTTCCTTCTGTTGCATGCGGGCCTAAAATAGTATCTGTCAAAATATTTGATAACCTGGGTCAGCATGGTTCTCAAAATCACGTTATAATTTTTGAATTCTCACTTTGTAGTGTGTGCAATTCAAAATCCATGTAGCATTTTTGTCATCGAATGATAATTGTTTCAATCTGGTACTTGCAAATTATTCGGTATTTCATTGTCATCTGTCACTTAAGAAGACCGGAAGTCCCGTCTACAGTATGTATGACACAGTAGTATAATAAATGGTTTATTGGTCTCACCTTGTTTCCTTGCTTGTTTCCTGTCCACTCATTCATTCAGCCATTCTTATAAATGACAAATCAGGAATCCAATATCCAACCAATAAGCATATCAGTAAAGTTAACAAAGAAAGGTTGGTTAGAGTTTCTCAGTCATTCAGTACTTTATGCAGTAAATAGGGTAGCCTTTCCTTTCAACTTATCTGTATTGGCTCGAGACAACCCACCGACAAGACAAGAAATAGTCAAGGAAGTAAGTTGAGGTAACTTAAACATTTGTAAAATAACACCGGCTGCCAGATTTTGTTGGTCTTTTAACAATTGTTGATTTGGTTTAGTTTACTTGTTCAGGTTGAAAGTGAGCTTAACAAAGCAAAGCAGAGAATTGAACCCAGTTAAGCCTGTAAGTCGTAAAGTGAGGAAAAGTGAAAATCCAAAGTTTCTTGGGCGGAGGCCCAGTCAACCTACTTGCCTTGTTCTGGGGAAGGTGAAGGGAAAAAATCTACGTAAACCTTTAAAGTCTTTAAATCTTTAAAAGGAACGCTGAACATCTGTTTTTAAATGGAAGATGTTTCACTCCAGTTTCAAGCTTAGTCTGTATTGGTTGCTTGTACTTGTATTTTTCTTTTTTTCTTGTATCCAGTCAAGATTGGATCGACCCATGGATATAATGAAAATGGTAAATGGTGCAATTCATATCCATCGCACCAGTCAGAATCGGTCAGAGGGACCCTTAAAATCCAGTGTTTCCACTTTTTTTTTCCGAGCGTGGAGTCCGCTGTCTAAAACTGTGTCGGCAAACACTCTTATCACAGTTTTGTGAGTGTTGGCGTTACGTTGCTTGGGCGATGGCCTTTCCGAAAAAATGAACCAGACTTTTATTACCCAGTCATTCAGGCCAGGCTAGTGCTCAGCAAACTCAAAGTTAATAAAACAGAGGCGGATGATGCTCGTAGTAACAGAACAAGCCTTTCCATACAGTCTACCCTACACTTCTGAAAACCTTATTTCTGTACCATTTCATTTTTAACCCAAATTTAACTTCTTTTCGTTCTAAATCGGATTTAGTGGACTTTGTGTGATGATACGTACCCACAATCTCAGCGATCACAGTCCTTTAGGACTTGACACTAGGTCAGGATAATTTAGAATTTGTATAGCAAAATTCATAGTAGTGCATCGTATACTATTTCTTGATACGCTATAAAAACTCGTAAAGATCCTTCTATTTATTTTGATGTATGTACGTAGTACGTGCTTTCCATACGGCATCAACCATAGGGTTACTATTCTCAACATTGGATTCTATAGATTACATGAGCAAGAAATGTTACGTATGCAGGAGTAAGTAAAATTGCAGGGTAATTGATTGTTCTTGTTGGACGGATTGAGGACTTTTTTTGTTCCTGATAGCGCATAGAGATTGAGATTGGCTGGTTTGTGGTGAGTAATACGATTCTTGCACTAGAAATTATAAGCTTGCGTTTCCACTCCGTTTTAGCTGCATAACCGAGATGAATACTGATGAGGAGCCTTATCCAAGGACGGTAGTGAGGCATATATGGGTAGAAGTGTATTAGACGGTTGTCGTTTCAGTTGGTGACATTCCTTGATTTCTCCATTGTCCAATTCAACCCGTTGACCACTGCCGGAAAGGACACATACTGCCACGATGGATTTCTTTGTGTTTGTGCATTCAATGCTTGTCCAGTCCAGACCTCCTT
>JAAXNX010000507.1:13329-28046 GCA_036491905.1 Folsomia manolachei | reverse complement strand
GATTCCTGAAATGTACCGTAATTAGTGGAAGCCCAAGAATATGGAATGTTTAAAATGAGAAATGTATACCTTTGAACATAGTTGCAATAGTTTTGGATTGTTGTCCTTTGGTTTTTATTTTGGGAATGGTAGTGTTCAGAAACTTCAGTTTTTGAGATACTTGCCTAGTAGCACTTTACAGATACTGGATGGTAACCGGGGGAGGCTGGAGTATTTATAAGTCTGACAAAATTATTAAAAAATATCACA
This sequence comes from Folsomia manolachei, assembly GCA_036491905.1. NCBI lineage: Eukaryota > Metazoa > Arthropoda > Collembola > Entomobryomorpha > Isotomidae > Folsomia > Folsomia manolachei. The sequence continues at coordinate 27,797 of JAAXNX010000507.1, read as the reverse complement.
ATCTGGTCATTCACTTCTCGCCGGATCCTAAGACGGGTGAAAAAAATTGATCAAATAAATCAGAAGCTGTCAAAATTTGTCGGGATTGTTTGAGTTGACACATTTTGCTTTAGTTTGAATCACACAAACCCATGAGTTCAGTAATCACTTAATTTTATTTTATGTAATTACTCTATTTGAGGCCCTAAGAAACCACTAATAATCAAGAAGCTGTGCAACTATTAGTTTCTCACTGAGTCCAATAACTAGCCATTGTCTCACAAGTACTTGCCATTTTTCTCAAGTTGGAACAATGTTCGGTAACACGGACTTCTGCGGGTTCTATGACATTTTGGCTGTTCACTGTCCATCACATTGTCCGAGATGAATTTCAAATTTTATGTGGTTTAAAATTAAAACGGACTCCTCTGCCTGTCATTGAACTTGATGATGTGGAATAAACAAGTAGGTAAGAAGAGCAAACACAGTTTCAATTTTGAAACAAATTGCTAAACAAACGGTACCAGAGTCATTTGGAAGGAGTCATGTCGTTTGAACCGGAGGAACGGGCCGTTGAGGTGCGAAGTATTGAAAAAATCTGGCAGGTAATGAATTGTTTAAAATGTGTGATTGTTATTTCATCGGGTATTGTAGCATGAAATATGCACTGGTTGAAATGGTAGTTACGGCATAAGTCTGAAGTAATTAGCATGGAATACGGATCAATCACTTAGCTTAGACAATAACTTAGCTAATAAATAGGGATGAGCTTGATTTTTAGTGGCTGTGATGTATTGTAGATGCCAAAATAAATGGGTAATGCCCAGTGTGGACTGGTAATCTATGCTAATTTGTTCTTAGGGTTGCGACCCATAAGCTGGTAATTGTAATTGACCCGGTTTCATCTCAGTGACTAAAATGAGGATATTTTTAACTGGGTCATTTTGTTTGTTTCATTAGTCCGTCCATTTACAGATTTATACAATTAATACAGATTTCGATCCAATTTTTTGATACGCGAACAAAACACTGTGGTGGACTGTTCGATGCTTTGTTCATTTTTTGATACAAGTACCGGATCCAGGTACGCATATTTTTTGTAACTTAGAGCCAGAGCTTCCAGAAAACATTTTAAATGTTCTCCCTTTTCATTATTCAACACTTTATTGTAACATTGCCAATGGAATAACATACCACAATTTTATTATAAATTTAGGAATGAGTATTTCATTTTATATTTTTTTTAATCTTGATAAACTTGAATCCTGAGTCATTTCCTTAAACTTCATCATAATCGAAGTAATACAATAATTAAAATAAATAAATAAATATTAGATCTATACTTAATTCTGGTGGGTGGGGTGGGTGAAGTAATTAAGTTTTTAAATATAATATAACAAAGTGTACCAGTCACTGCATAAGCCATTTAAATTTCATTGCACATGCAAATTTCCTAGCAGAGTAGATGTGAGGAAAATAGGTTTAATAATTTAACTAAATATATTTCCAAACTTCACAAATAAATAAATAAATAAATATTAAAAATATTCCTACAAATCAAGTGATCCTGCAGCCTGACAAGTAAGAAGTTAATGTATAGATAAGATAATTAGTTCTATAAAGTATTTAAATTAGGCATAGCTCGTTTATCCATTTGGCTCTTTTAACTGTCAAATTAAATTAGGCTTAGGATAATTAAATAAGGATTGAAATATAAGGATTCAACACTTTAGGGGTTGTCATGCGGTAATTATAGTGCACATTTGATCATACACACCTCTAAAATTTAGGTAGGATTTGAAAAAATAATGACCGTTACAGGAAAGTACCGTAAATTATCATCCCCGGGCTTGATAACTAATACAATCATAATATCGAATATTAATCAGTTCGGCGTTGATAACCCTTAATAGATAGAAGTATAATATTTTTTAAGATGAGATGAATTTGTATTATTTCATATCCAGCTAATCCAAGTATAGGCACTAATATCCGGTTGGAATAGCATGTTTTGTATATATGTAGGATTCGGTAACTTAATAGCTCCCGTCTAAAGTATTGCAGACAAATGAAAGATAGTTGACATAAGTGTAGCTGTGCATGGTTGGACTTATAATTTTAGTAGCAATAGCAATTAAGGAACATAAACATTTATTTTATAAGGGAACATGCAAACACAAACGGCGTGGGTGTGCCAGAGTTAGTCAACTTAAATATGTCCTGTCTGGTCAAACGGACTCAAATTAGTGGGGCAGGTAACTTGAGAGAGAGATAAGCTCATACTCATATCCGTCTGTACTTGGTTAGTCGTCAAATTTGGATGGAAAGTAAGAAATATGAACAAAACTGTCTGGAGAAAGTAGTTCAGCTCTCATAGCGTAATTTGACGTGTCTGCTCCAGTTTTTAGTAGCAAACGATTTAAACTGCTGTCTTAAGTCATTGTCCTGTTTTTAAGTAATTTTTTGTTCTCATCGAAAACTTGTCTGTGTCCATGAGGTCATGTCTTTCCGAATTGAGAGAGAAATGGATAGAGTTGCATTGTATCAATTACATTGTCATGTTGCATTAGCTCGTTAATTATATCAATCGTAGGCATCATTTAATAAATATCTTGACTCCTAAGACGACTATTCCTGAATTTGGGACTAATGGCTAAAATCAAAATCAAGATCCCGTGGGACCATTAGCTTCCGCTCCCATTAATTCGGAGAGTTGATTGAATGTTGTTATCTGCATTTTGGGATGGAAAATTTAAAAAATATTAGATTTCCTTGAATTGTCTGATTTTCGGTTTTACATAAGTATTAAGTTGTGACATACCATTGGTAGATTTGTAACGGAATCCGTATCGGAGTCACAATTAGGATACATTTCTATACAATTGGCTTGTCCTTGTCCGTCTTTGGCTGCCTTCATGTATTTAAAGTAGCGTAGAATTCGAGGTGACTTTGTGACGGGTCTTTTAAGCTCGGATTGATGTCTGAAATGGAACAATTAGCCAATTATTAGAAGACAAATTTTTGCCATTGCAGGTATCGAAATGCACAAAAGGAGGAAAGAGAAACGGGTCAAATTAATAAAAAATGGGGATTTAAAAAGTAAAAAAAAACATCAGATTTTAGACAGGTTGACATTTAGTCAAGTTAAACGTCTCCATTTCGTCTCGTCTCATTTTAATTGATACATGGTCCTATTTTGTGGCGAGGTTTTGATTACATGTGGTTTTAATTTCATTTATTTACCGAATTTTTTTGTAAACCACACTAAATCGTGGGTATGTCATTCTACCCGTTCTTCAATTTTGACTGCACTCCACTTAGCTTTTTACAAGTATCGTTTAAAATAAATAAGTAAATATGCATGAGAACATGACCAGCAGTATTAGCAGACCGAAATGAGTCACCTTAATCAAATTTAATTAGTGCAGCCAATCATGGAGAACATAGTTTCAAGTGATTTATGAGGTTGCACAGCGAATCTCAGCAAAGTCCCAGCAAAAACGGCGTAGAGATCATTTCACTATTTTTTTTTAATTACAAAACTATGTCAAGTGGTAGTCTGTAATGTAATGTGATATCCTTTTAATATTGAGATGAGTAGGCGAAACAACGACAGAGATGATTATCACTCACTTGAGAAAATGTCGGTCGTACCCAACTTGGGTCGTACCCAAGCCAAACTGTTGGTGTTGGAATTTAAAATGTTATGAATGTCTTTGTCTTAACTTCCTTTAAACTGTGGCAGTAAGTGAGAAAAGTGAGTTAGGAGCTTCATCTGCATAGTTGCATAATGTAGAATATAGTATGACACCCGGCAGAGTCGCCGAACCGACTGACTAGGTCAACCCTGACCGTGCATGCCTGCCTGACATTTTTATTAGGTGAATGTTTTAGGTTTTTAAAATCTGATCACATTTAATCCACATTTGATCACTCTTTTCTTTAGTCGGGTGGTTGTCACCCGGTCCCATCTTAAATATGGAAGCATAACCATGCAACGCCAAGATAAGCCCACGGTGGTTGCATATGACATGCACGCATGTGACCAGTGCACCTCTTAATTTAGGAAAGCAAGTCAAAGTCAATGATAGCTTAAAACCGGTCATTTAATTCTGTTACTGTTTTTTTAATCTTATCTTTTTCTTTGTTCTGTTCCTACCGACCGGCGAACCGTGGGTTGAGATCGTTGGCAAATTGACACATCTACTCAAAAAGTGTTCAAATTTTTAAATGAGAGACCTGCGTCTAAAATGGGAATTATTTAAATGCTCCTAATGTGGTAGTGGTAGTTCCTCGGGTTATGAGAAACTTAAAACAAGACCACAGACAACATTTTGATTAAATTTTTGTTGACCAGATTTGCCATTGTCCAACTATGTGATTCGGTGCCTTTCCAAAATGACGTTGAAATTGCACATTTTTTTTGCGTTTTTCTTGAATTCAGTTGTCTCGCCGAATTACAATTTGCTCAAGAGTAGTATGGTTTCAGGGGACGGGCCATTAATCAAATATTTTTGACTCATTTACCAAAAATTATAATACAATGAGTAAATTAATTAGCATGCATGTATACCCTCACAAAATTTTGTTCAGGTTTACCTCAATTATTCACTACCATTGACGTTGATTTTGCTCATGGTAATGTGCACATTTTTCAATTCTTGCTTGAATCACTGTCACCCATGCATTTTGCTTAAACTAAAACTTTGCAATACTTAAATATTTAAAAACTTACTTTGAAAGTTGTGCCGAAAGTAGATTGGAGTAGGGCGCATATTTCACAGGGAACTTGTAAATCGAGCACACCGCCCTTTCTCGGCATCCTTCATCCAAATAACCGAGATGTGTAAAGATGGAGTCAATTCTGGAAAGCAAGGGGCTGTAAAAAGGGTCATAGTTCTCCACCTCGGCCTGAAGGGCGTGTGACGGAACATAATCCTTGATGTGGTTGTCCATACTCTCGGACACACCGGATCCTCCGAAACCACCCGTTGGACCACTTCCCGTTCCGCCGGTGAGTCCGAAACCCTCTCCACCACCACCCATACCCAGTAATGACTTGAAATGTTGTCTCCTCCCTTCGGAAGATGTAAGCCCTTGAAGAATTGGATTCAGTTGACTGAATTGTAACTTTTGATCGGATCCTCCTCCCCAACCGTATCCAAAACCGGAGCCTGGTGGTCCATGTCCGTGATGGTTTTGATTGTCCCAAGCATTATGAACGGGAGGTGGTTCGTAATGTTCGATGGCTGGGGGTGGGGCGGCAGACTCCCAAGGTTCGGGTCCGTGATGGCGTCCACCCCACACCATTTTCATCATGTCCCAAGGGCTTCCCTCCTTCCAAAAGATGTTGTACATCATATACTTCATCCCGAAGAGGAATGGGGCAAACATCCCTTTTATTATGAGGAGCACTATTCCCGTACCTATCCCTGCGAGGAATGCTGGACCCGTGGAAATTGCTACTTCTGCAATTAGAATGAATGTTCAATTAAGAGAATTACAGCCTGTGATTTTTTAGAGATCAATCATCATCAAAACTACAGCATTTTCCCATAATTGGCTACAACATGCTTTGCATGATCTGGTTTTATAGCCCTCTTAAAATACATGCATCTCCAACATTAGCAATAAGTATGATCACGTACAATTTCACTTTCCTTCTCGCCAAATGCCAAACCACAAAAAAATTTGATGAATGGCACCTGATATTTGGGAGAAAATTAAGATAACTACCCTTAAACAAGTGGAGTCATTAGTGGGCATTTGCACTTAGGCACTGTTCATTGAAGTGTGCATGCAATTAATGCTCTGATCTGAAGATGGCCACTCTGTGTTAAGGTTGCATACCATGAAACAAAAGGAAACGTGATGGTTTTTTTCATCTGGCTCAAATTTTGTTGAGATATTTAGATGAACCAATTTCCTGTATATAGCAAATAGCATGCTTTAAATATGAACCAGAATAAAGTAAAGTGAGAAATGATTCAAATGGCGATAAGTGTGGAGTTTAGGATAGCCATAGCACACACGAGAAGTCAAGCAGTGCGAACTTGATTCCAACGTGTTCATTATGAAGAGTATCAATCCAAGGAAAAGGAAGCCACTCGGACTTCGTCAAGATAAAACTTTGGTAAATCTTAATTTGCTCCATTTTTGAACCCATCTTTTTTTACTCAAGCTTTTTGTAAGTGTTTCCTTCTTTCTGCCGGAATTAGAGATGCATGGCACAACATGGCATGGCATGGCAGAGGACGAGGGAATCTAGGGTCGTAATTGTAAGGGTAAGGTCGTCATTTGAAACAGAAATTCAGCCGTGGTGGAGTAAATCATTTACCAAACTATTTTACCTATTTTTGTATCCTTGCCTTTTTTGAATCTTTAGTCAGAATGACTTACTTCATATTTAAGCTGTAAAACATTGTGGCGTGGGGCTAGGTTAAGGGTGCTGTTGCTGTGCCATGATTATTAATGAGAAGTGGGCAGGGTCGTGGTTGGGATTGTGTTAAGGAGTTGAGTCATAATTATGCTGAGGTTAGGTTGGGTTGTCGTTATCACACTGACACATGGTAATAATGCTTCAATTACGGTGATAATTATGACGAGTGTAAATGATTCAATATACAGAGTAAGGCATGCCAGGTTTAAATACGTGTATATATCTCGTACACGGTTAATTTAAAGTAATCAACGAAATTTGGCTGACTGACTGACTTTCTTTCTCATTTAACTTAATATCCGGCAGACTTGTGCAGAAATATAGTAACGCTTGGTTCGTGGTCCTACTCGTAATAAAATGAGAAATGATAATGAAGTTACGTGAAATGGGTTAAAAAAAAAGTTCATAACTGCCAAGCAGGGTAAAAATCCCCGTCGCATTTTAATTTTTTGAGGCAGTCCCCATTATTCACATACTCTAAGATTTTGCTTTTGCAAATTTTTTAACTGCCGGTGACATCCAAGTCTTCCTCACCTATATCATCGATGCATGGAAGCATGAAATGCATTTTTTCGGCAAAATGCATGCAAATATTTACTCCTCAAAGTCAAACGGCTACCGTCACCGTGCAGCTGCCAACTTTGTCAAAAACCAAGTGAAGATGAATGCAAGATAACTTTGCAAAAAATTTAAACCATCCCTTTCTCCTTTAACTAAACAAAAATGTCAGAACTTTACAAAAAATAGGGAAGCACTTACTAAGTTCATCCTTGAAAAATGGGAGTTTGAGCTTAAGATTGAAACCAGGATCCCAAAATATTCTCGGAGTAGAGCGTCCCGTTCCAGCAATGGCATGCGTTCTCGGGGTTAGTTTGACCTCAAAAAGATGTGGGACCCTGACCCTTAACTCACGGGACTTGACAAATTCCTTATACTTGTGAAACAAGAGACGATCCATGGGATCCCCAAATCGTTGTAGGAGACTGAAAAGCTTCTCTTCTGGCCAATTTTCTGGCATAAGTTCATTTTCACTAAGACTCACATTCTCACTGAGTTCCGGATTTTTAACGAGTTCCACCCAAGGATGGAGGGGAGTATTGGGACGATCTAGTTGACTTATCATCCAAGATATCCATCCTAATCGGCGACAACTGAATCCAGCCTTTTTACCGGATTTACATTGTTTTCTTTGACGAACCACAGATTTCGCGAGGGATTTTAGGTCGAGGGAAGTTGACAGATTGGTTGATGTCATCACAGAGGTTGAGGCGTTATGGGAAATTTTATCGGATGATAGGTAAAGAGGGCTGTTTATTAGTTTTACTGCTTTTTCGGCGACGGCGACACTTTGTCCCGGAACAAGGAAGGAGTGGATTACTGCTGGGGTTATCTAAACTTTTAGGGAATCCATCCCCAATTGAGGATGGGCTGGGAGAATAGTTTTTGTACGTGGTCTCACTGTCGGCAAGGACAGGAGAGAGGGATAGAGATAGAACAAATAAGCAGGCTATCAAGGGCACGACCCTGATCCGGTTTAGTGCCAATGACGACAAAGGTCTCCATGAATGAGTTTGTCCGGGAGGAAGTATTAGCAGCCTAATCTTCATGTTTCTGCTTAATTCGAAGTTCTGGAGATTCTTGAACTCGAATTTAAGCTGTTTGACTATATTACTGCGGTTTCCGGTAGTTCTTGAACGTCTTTTAGTTAGTTCTAAGTATGTCCTTGTTATCCAATAACAAATTTGGGGAGGTGAGACAAATCCATGACTGGGTTTTCTTAATTTTATGGACACACTAACTGACACAAGTTGGTGCCACAAAACTTCAAGAGCTGGAGAACAATGGGGCTACACTTGGTCTGAAACTGTAAAATTAACCAAAAATAAGTAAATATGCCACTCATACGTAGTTGTAGATCACAAAGGAGAACCATTAATCAGAAATCACATCACAACCAATTCCCATTAAAATTATGGCGTCAGTTGGAACACCTCGCACCGTGAGAGTCCGATGTCATGCTGACACTTGTGTCTTTACTGACTAATCTAATTAAATCCTGTTACGGGAAAGTTTTCCTTGTTCTAAAATAAAACTGGGCTACAATAAAACTGGAAATTAAATGTTACAATTGAGAGTTGTTACTCATTTTCGAAAATTGCAGTCTTCAGCGAATGATATTCTCCAACTAAATGACACGATGGTAAAGTTTGTACGTGTATCATGTCCTGAACATGGCGGTGTTATTGTATTCATTGTATGCACATACAATACAATGCATTACATTTTCTTGCTCATCTTTTTGGTAATGAATCTCACCCACTTGCAAAAATTTCATGGTAAATCCTCATCTGAAGACGGAATCAAGTTAAGTTAAGAGGATTTAATAAAAGTGAGCTCAATTGTTGTTGCCTTTAGCATGGTAGAATACTTTGCAACGCTTTTTTCCACATACCACACCTCAACTTCACTCCAATTCAAATTTTTATAAGCATGAGTTTTTGGTGAGATTACATATTTCATAGTTTACTTGCACAAAAAGATGCAAACACGCCAGGCTAAGGTCCATATGTGAACGTGAGGAAGGGTAGACAGACCGCGTCTTTTTGCGATACGCTACGATTGGCACTATCAAATTTTAATCTAAGCATGGGCCTTACTTTTCAGAAGTTTGCCTTCTTTTATTTTACTGGGTTGCTTTGTTTGCCCATTTAACACAAGCGAAGCTTTGTGTATGCATAGAGCACATATTGCAATATTTCCTACTGTCTTGGGTTGGGATGACACTACATGGGTAAAAAGGAGTAAGCAAAATCAGAGCTAAAAACCACGACTAAAAAAACCGTACTCAGCAAGCCTTGAAGGCCTCTTTAGGCCTCAGTTGGATGGAAAAAACATTAAATCCTGCTTCTCTTGCTGGATTCCTGAATCAGAATGATTTATTCTCACTTGCTTCTTATAAGATGAAATGGAGCATTGTTAAAATTTAAGTTTAATTTTATATTTTTTAAATGTGACAGATTTTTAAGACTTTTTGCATAAACTGTGCAACAATTACTCGAATTACGGCCAATTTGTAGAGTTTCATATTGTTTCTTTTTTAAACCAGAGCTTAGTGGCGTGGTTGCAATTTTAATGTTTTCAACTGGATTTCAATGCATTCCTAAATAAATATGAGATTTGCTATTTATACTGTTACCAATCAAATTCTAAATCCATTCTGATTTTCAATTTGTACATTTCTTTTAAACAAACGGAAATAAGTGAGAACAGAAATACAGCCTTGATTCTGATCAAGGTCGTGGTTAATTCCGATTCAAAATTAGCGAGTAAGGAATCTCTGTAATATTTTATGTGCGCATGTTCTACATCTTTTAATTGGCAGCTCTAATTGAACGTGGATTCCTTGAAGCTTCACTTGCGCTTAATTTTGGCACATACCTTTCCATACGGTTCTTTATTACTAATAAGAGATAGTTGATTCACTGATTAATTTAAATTTAAGCTGTATACATAGATAAATGTAACGAATTTTAATTTTAATTAAAACCCAAAATCAACCAAACAATGAATTAGCACTATGTACAAGACGGCACAGTCTACTAACTACTGTACTCATTGATAACGGATGGGGACGGGTAATTAACGCCTTTCGATTTTGAAAATTGCACCCAATTATTTTTAAATTTGCACTCCCAGTGCAATATGTACCAACCTTGTTTCTATTGGATAAGGTTAGAGTATCACAAAAATTAAAAAAAAATCAATCTTACATCGAAATCCAGGCTTCCAAATCCGAGTAAATGTTGAAAAAAAGTTCCGCACTTCAAATGAATTTCTCTCTTTAAATACACTGACTCATGCAAAGTTCAGAAACTTTGGAAAAAAATTTGTCTCAATTTAGTTTTTGTAGCAACTCCCACTTAATCACAATCCAATGCAAAGCAAGCCCAAAACTGAGAAAGAGTGTTTCTGAAACACACACTTTTTGGATGCGTCCTGTTTTTTAAAAATATTTTTTTAATATTTCCCAAATTTTTCCCAATTGTTGAGTACAATGGTTTCTAACCCACCCTGTCCAGAGGAAGACTGTTAATAAAACTTTGCCAGAGAGACGTTATAAGGCTGGGTTGGCGGCGTCGGAAGTGGTATTGGCGACAGAGGAGAGAAAAACTTTTAAATGAGGAGGTCACCAAAAAACTAGATCTTATTCCTGTGAGGAGGAATTAACTAAAAATTTTAAATACAGGGTAGCTAGCCACACACAGCTTTCCGTGCATTTCATGAATATACTTTGAAGTGTGTTTAGTTTGCATGCAAACAAAGAAAGCGAGTATTTAAGTATTTTTCACGTGTTCACTACTTGTTCACACGGAATCTATGTGGCATCACATCACATTATCAGCCTTATTTCAATAGTTCATGTCATGTCACTAATGGTCATCTTAGCATGTATGAGGAAGAGATGATGCCCCACCTAGAAAAAAGATAGATGAAGAAAAAGATGAGTGATAAACAAAAGGGTTGTGGTTGTCTTGAGTGAATCTTTTTATGAATCTGCTAAATGCTACCGTTTTATTTCACAATATTCTCTTTAGCCCTACAATGGGAAGCAATTAAGTGGTAGATCCTTGATCGTCGGAGCAGAAGGTCTTCAGAGCAAATTAATGGCATTAATGAATGAGGCAAGTAGAAAATCTGGGACACTACATTACGGAAATGAGGAGGACATTATCTTTTCAAGTAATTTTCTAGATTGATCATGTAAACCAGAAACTGAGGCTTATCATTGGAACTACTCTTGTTCATGAATTGTCTACAGCTTGTATTTCAGTCTTAGGCAGTTGCACAAAACGGGAGCTGAATTATGCCAACAAAGTTTTGCAGATGGGATTGAAATTAGAAACTATTGACTGGCGGATTTTTATTTGTTTAATGTAAAGTGCGTGACATAGGTCGTCGATGGGTTATGTGTCTGACTAATGAGAAAGTTCTTTTAGAACGTTAACTTTACTTTCCCCTCTACTCAAATTGCTCAATTTATCCCAAGTACTAAGTAGTGAAAGGAAGGCATCAAATGAATCTTAGTAAGCACGCCAATCTTGCATTACCATTTTGTTTTCTTTACTAAAGCAAGTTGCTACTTTACGTGAGATGCAGTACTTTGCATCCTTCAAATTGAAATAGCGGATCATCGTTGGTTAAAGTCAATTTCTAACTGTCAATGGCTGATGAGGAGCTATTAGAACTATAAAATTTCTATGTCATCATTGCATGGATGTTTTCACTTTCTACAGATATTTGTCCAAATTACACTCACATCAGTCCACTCCTTCAAAAGATAGAAGAATATTTTTAGACAATTGACAAACTGCATGGGCTACATATGGCAATGAAAAACATTACCAAATTCGCTACTGTTAATATCGACTTGGTTTTAAATTACTAGTAATTTCCAGAGTATATACCATCATCGAAATTTGCTGGAATTAACTAGAGCATACAATGAACTTGATAACCCTTGGGATATTTTTGTATAAATCATTCCCAAAAGATTTCTAACTCGATTTTCTGGACTTCCTTAAAATTTCAAACCACATTTTTTGTATCATTTACAATACCGAATATCATGACCTCGTTTGAGGGTTATCGCCGACATACTAAAATGTTGCTTTCTCCCCATAACTTGTGGATTTTGCCCCTGGGGCACATTCATAAATTCATATTTAACTATACCGCCCTCAAAATCTGAGCATTCTTCAATTCTGATTCTGAGCCCCACACCCAAGTCAGCTCGAGGACAAATCCTAGGATTTTTCAATAATTTTTGGATAATTAATTACAATTCTTCGAGGTAAGTGTAAGGGCCCTCCCTCCAAAATACTAGGTTATCAATGGGTTGATACTCTCCTTTATTCAGTGACTTATGATGGAGAACTTATCCGTCGCCGTGACCGAGACCCCGTACGTGGAGAGAAACTTTATCTGGCGGATCAAAAAATTCGTCTTTCCCACGGGAAAATCCATTTCCGACCCCATCTCGACCAGGTTCATCCTTGGAGCACGGAGCGGAGAAATGTCAACTTGGGAGCTTATCTTAACGTCGTTAGGAGCTGTGGAGCAAAGCCCCCGGCATACGGATTTACACCTGAAAGTTGTTCGATCCCCTGGATCAACCGGAGGCAAGGGCTTCCACCTCCAAGCCATTGTTAAGAACGGCGCCGTCCCAAATCTGAACGAGACAGTACTAGTCACTCAAACTATGCCAAGTAAACAATTCACGATATTTGGAAATTTGTTGACAGTGACGGTTGGTGATCAGCTAGAAATTCACGTCAAGTTTGAGTGGTATTTGCCCAAAACTCTGTACAGCAGCTGGAGTATTGGGATCCCACCGGCGGAGGATGGCGGCCCACGTCCAGGTCATGCGGCGTTGTTGAACACGTCGGACGTTCTTGTTAAAGTTAAAGGAGAGCATGAAGAGTGGACTAAAATCAAGGTGAGTGGCGGACGAGTATTGATTGATTGATAGTTTAGTTATTGATTGAGTTATTATTTGATTTCAGCTCCACAAAGCTTTCGTGGGAGAGGGAATTGAGTTCTTCCAAAGACTACTGAATACTGGGATGGTGACGACAAATGCTGTGGCGGCGGTCTTGGTGGAGGAGGAATTGGGTCTGGACTGCATGAGGATTCTGATCCAATTCATTTACATGAATAGACTGCGAGATTACTGGAAGAATGTTGCGGCGGAGTTGGTCGTAGCGTCGAATAAGTTTGATGTTCCAGAATTACGAAATTTTTTAGATACCAATTTGATTACGGTTTGCACGGCTAGGAATTTTGAGAAATTGCGAGGGTTGGCGAAAACATATGGGTTAAAGACTGCGTATAATGAGATAACTGAATTTGTTTTTGAAAATATTGACGACATTTTTTAGTTTTGATGGATCTCACATAGATTTTAAAGGTTTTTTGATGCGTTTTTATAATGAATCTAGAAATTTGTAATATTTTTGTGACTGTCATTCTTAAGAATAAATACCTTTGCTGATAAATGGTTGTTCTGTGTTTGCTTTTGGCAATGAGTTGGATAAAAATTACAAACTTTGACTACATTAATAACTGCAGTTTTTTTGCTTCCCAATTACGAAGAGGCCGAGGAAATGTTTCATTTTTGCTCCTGGGGTGTGAGGTGCACACTTGTTTGAATTAGCTGGTGACGAATTTGGACAAAATTTTGTAGATCTTCGAAAATTTCGATTTTATATGCTTTTTGAGTTATTGACAATTTGTTGTTTTATTCCCAAAATATAAATTTCTTCATAATTTCCTTCTATACAAAGTTGTGCTCTACATGCTCATTTCCTGATTTTATTGCAGATTTCATGAAACAAGTATCTCATCAACTCTCGGCTAGTACATGTAAATTACCCGAACTGATGAGTTCTTTTGATCATTATATTTTATACATATTATCTTGGACACTTTAGCAGAAAGAAATTCTCCTAGTTGGTACTGGGCTTAGTATGCCAATTGATTAATTAAGGCTTAGCTTAGTCACAATGCAATTGGTTGATGATAGTAAGATACATAAGGTTTCTTTAAATAAATTAAGGATGTGTAATTAATTAATTGAAAGAGGGTCCGTGAGTGAACTAGCTAGGATCTTGTTTGAATAAATTAAACAAAGGAATGCATAAATGCCATTATTAAATGGAACTCTTATTTCCACAAACGAGACAAATTCATGAAGAATTCATAATCACATTTTGAATCTGGGTTGGATTAAACAATCCCGTTTTTTTGTAGCTTGTATTTGAGTAAAGAGTGGCCAGGAATCTGATAAATCAAACTAAAAATATAGAACAGAGACAGACAATCATCAAAATCTGGTCTATTCTTTCAAATTATTCACCCAAACCAAACCCTACCAACTAATTTATGTCTGTGTTACTGTAGGACAGGCTGAAACAACTAAACGTTCCGGTCGAGATGATTGCCATCCCTTTGTAGAAGCGACACATTTTTAAACAGGATATCATAAAATATG
>JAAXNX010000507.1:0-13206 GCA_036491905.1 Folsomia manolachei | reverse complement strand
CCACCTAGTCCCATAGACTAAACTAACTTTGTCCATTTTTTAATTCTGAACTGAATTTTACTGAACATCTCTAAACAAATTGATTTTACTAATATTGGTATTTTGTAATATCTCGCCGAATGCATGAAATCTAACGATTCTGGTAAATGATGTTAAAAGGAAAAGCTTTTACTTGATCAAAAGTCTTATTAGTAATTTTTCGTTAGGTTTTATCCGTTAATGGCTTTACTTGTGTTTGATTTTTTTATACCCATCGATTGTTTTGTATTTTATTTTATTTATTTCTGCTCTACAAGCAAAATACTTTCGGTTAATTGGGTGCAGTGAAGTGTGCAGGCGTTATCGAATTACAGTATATACATCTGTATCGTCCGAGCCCATGCTTATGCCATGCATGCTATTTTGGGGTTTTATGAAAAATGATTTATTAAAGAGAGTAAAACTCCTTTGATTCCTTTATGAATTTAAGAAGTGACCGAATTAATATATTCGTCAAATAAATTTAAAAAATGATCATTTACATAATCCGATAACACTCCCAACTTTTAATTGATTTCATCCTGTGATTGTCTCAAGTAATGTTTTGGTTTAACATAATTATTTCAAATATTTTCGGACAATCCCTGAAATTACTTTGTAAGAATGTGCGAGCAATGTGTGAATGCAGTCAGCCTAAATGACTGTAATTATAATTTTTAATTGCCCCACTTTTAACATTGTAAGCTTCGCATAGTAGGATTTGTGCATAAAAGAAAAAGATTTAATTAAAGGCTTCATTTTAACATTACACCTTTTCCTGGTTTGAGATTGATATCAGTTTCTGAAACATGCCACACACAAGCAGAACATTTTGGTTTGCTGGGCAATTGGCAATTCAAGAGACTCATGTCATGTCTAGGTATGAAGATGGCTTAATCTTTTTTTTTTTTACTAAAGATTCAAAAATCGGAAATATCTTTTCTACAAATAAACGAAAGGTGGAAGGATGGGATTTAATTTTAACGTCAAAATACTGCATTTATTTAATTTTAAATAAGATTTCTTCATAAGCAAAAACTGCAATATGGCGTCAATAACAAAGATTTGATTAAATTAGAACTGATTTACTTATTTATTTACGTAACAAGCTGCGAATAGATATCCAAACATTACAATGGTGCATATAGAGTTTCCTTATAATGAAAGGAAGATGAATAGAATATAGATAGATTGCGATATACGAATCTGATGATCCTATCCCTTCTCGTCGGATAGTTGATAACATTCAATAATGGCGATTTATAACTTAAGTACAGCGACTACTTATAGACTTATGAATTTAGTTGTATGACTCGGCAGTTTAAGTTTAACCAATTAACGTAGCGATCGATGGTTCTAACACTTAAACTAAACTAACTTGGTTGCGAAGAATTGTCCTCGACGGAAGGTGGAGGTGTAGAAGATTTAGCATCACAATTGCTCCTTTTCAAATTATCCAAATATTCTTGTTGCGATACAGCCAGCACCTGTGCCATTAGTCCGCGATCTTCCCATTCACTCATTCCTGAAATAAGGAAAGGATATTAGAATCTAATGATTAGATTTGAGGGATGTGAAAGGCTTAGGAAATTTACAAATGGTTAAAAATATGAATTTACCAAAAAGTTCCGGTGGTAGTTGGTTAATGAAGGAAGAAGTTTCCAAGAGTTGGAAAGATGACTCGTTGCTCCCAGTTCCAAGTGAGAGGATGCTCCCACCACTGGTAGGACTTTTGGGTGGGGAGCTAGAACCATGAAGTGGAGAACCATTTATTGGGTGTGGTCGACTAGGTCCGGGTAATGACGGAGGTGGAGAGAGCCGACTGGGTGAATGTTTATAGGAAGATTCTCCCCGGAATGGGGATCCCAATGGAGAAATATTATTGCTTCCTCCTTGTGATCGATGACGAGGTGATCGGACTTCCGAGGATGATGCAGATGTTGCCGTGGCGGATGAGCTGGAAGCTGTAGGTGATCTCTGAATAAGCAAAGATACAAGTTAATTAATGATAACCCGAGGAATAAGTACCATTACAACTTAATATCTTACAACTGTTCGGTTCCGTCGTTCGTTGTCTTTTAACCATTGCAAATAACTTTCTCGAGCAACTTGTTCTTCCAGGGCTTCATTAGTAGCTTCCCAATCCGTTGCACGAAGTTTATCTTCCAACATGGCTTGTTCGATAAGCACATCCTCACTTTGTCGGGTGGCTTCTTTTACAACATTTTTATCCGCGAGACCTGGAATATGGCCTGGTAGTCCTAGGCCAACTCCTACTGTTGCCTGCGGGATTACATGAAAATGCTGTGTTTAAACATGTAACAAAATATTGTTATATAAATGAATTATGTTAAATATTACCTTATACGGATCAACTAAACTGTTGTAATGGACTCCGCGGTGATAAGAAAGTCTAATTGGTTCATTATCAGATTGGTTTGTTCCATGGAAAATGTTGATTGGGTCTGTAAAAAACATTAGAATACAAAAATTACGGAAATGAGTTTCAATTTGTGAAATAACAATTTGTAATAAAATCTAACCTGTGCTATAACAAAATACTTCGATAGTTCGATTGTACATTTCACTCATGGCCTGAATTTCAATGTGATTCCCATGCACATATTCCAACCGTTTCCGATTAACGTAATGGTTAAAATCCTCCGTCACATACTGCGAGTAATAATCTTCATTGGCAGCCTATAAACAAAATAAATTCATAATTCACATTACTCCGACGCACTCAAGCCTTCTAATTATTAAAAGTACAAATCCTTACAATATAATCCATACAATGTTTCCTTACAACCGTGTGCATTTCTTGATCCCCATACACCTGATCCGACACAGCTCTGAAGAGACATGCTCCATCCTCTCCCATCTTTTTGATGATGTAACCCTTTTTCCGCATCTTTTTCTCGAATCGGCGCTCCCTCTGCGGAATTAAACCCCAAATTTTAATCCCAAATTAACATAAACACCATACAACCTTATCCCTTTAAGAGAGATTCTCTCACCTCTACCCACTCTTCCTCCGAAAGTTGGGAATGTGGTCGAGCTTCATACTCATCCTCCGAGTTGTAGGCAACCTCAGGACTAGACGAAGACAGCGGCACTAGTTTCGGAGTTGGTTCAGAAGGGGACACGGAAACGTTAGGTGAGCCCGGAATGCTTCCACTGGGTGAAGAATTCCCCACCGGTCTCTCTCTGTCGAGTCTGCTGTGTTTTGAAGATCTTGAAAACCGGATGGGTGAAGCCCGATGTCGTCTCTTGCCACCGTGATGAATTGTAATTGGTAGTGGGTGCGGATGAACGGGTGGAGACTCAATTTCATACTGATGGGTTTGAGAGGCTCGTTTTTCTTCTCTTGTATTGCTTAGACTTAGACTATGCGACAAATTCTGAGACCATAGTTGAGATGATGAGGAACGTTCTGCGGCGTAGAGAGACGACAAACGTTCCGGGTTCAAATTTAGACTTTCCGTCTACAAAAAGGAAACGTTATTTTAGCGACGGGCTACTGATAACAGTGTTATTGATAACACATAAAATAAAACTCACCTGAATTTGTGGGTGGGGCAAAGCTAGCGGCATCACTCCTCCATGGTCCCCACTATCCACGTCAACCCCGCCCCCAGCACCACTGTTTTTGGAACAGTTTCCTTTTTTCTTTGACAAAATCGTCATCCTTTGACTATGATTTACCCAATTTAACAAACTAGCCTAGTTTAACTAGACCCAAGTAACTGATTACTGCGTAGACACCGCTACGAATATGCGACTTTCCACATTGAGCTCTGAAACAGGAATGATAAACGTTTGCCCTGAGTCACTCTCTATCAACTAATCCACAGGTTAACTTACAATTATTAATGTGATTGGATCCCTTTAATTTGTTCCTCAATCAATTCCTCCTTGCAAAATAATGACCAGCTGCGTATTCAAGTCGTTTGTCTGTTGCCTAGGAACAAGAAATGGTCCAAACTATAAACAGAGAGGATAGAAAAACGGTGTTAAACCCTTAATTTCAGGGACTAAAGTTAAGGAACCCAAAAAACCCTCCTCCCACTCACCTCCTCTTTTTTTCCCACGTGTGCCACAATTGAATTGACCTGTAATTTGATTGTTGTTTCTGTGTTTTTGCACTGGGATTGTTTCCTGTCCACCGAGGTCATGACATTGTCATGTTAACATATTTATGAAGTACTAAAGTTAAGGAACCTTCAAAAAACCTCCTCCCACTCACCTCCTCTTTTTTTCCCACGTGTGCCACAATTGAGTCAATTGAATTGACCTGTAATTTGATTGTTGTTTCTGTGTTTTTGCACTGGGATTGTTTCCTGTCCACCGAGGTCATGACATTGTCATGTTAACATATTTATGAAGGAGTGGCCTCAAGATAGTGAGTCCCGTGTAAATGGAATATATTTTATCCCATCCAACTGACTGCCATCCATTCACAAAAACAGAGTCCCAGGAAGAAGGAGGAATATAAAGAAAAAGATAAAAGAAAATTTGCCAGATTAAAAGAATGGGTTTTTTACACTATGCAGATGGGGGTGAGGGTTGCGGTGTTTCATGGAAAATGTCAAAGAAGCCAACCTAACCCTTTGTAAACGCCGCAGCCGCATGGGAACCAGTTGGTAGAGAGGTTTAAGGGCAGGTGGGATAGAGGGTGCTGGTGGGATTAGTGCGAAAATATTGCAAACTTAAGTTTGCATGGTTTAAGCTTGCAAAAAAAAAGTGGAGAGAAAGGGAGGAGGATGAGGCTTAAATTTTGCAGGGCAAATGCAATTCCATACATTTTGCAGAGGTACAAAGACAACCTATTTATGAAGTTGGATTAGTTAGCAAATGGTTTGAATGAGTGGCGTTGGTTCATACGTTATATATTGCATTTTAAGTTTGTGTTATGAATCTGGCTCTTAATGGGTTTTGGCATGTTTTCAAGAATATTGGGAATGGATCATGTCTTTGCGGCGTGTCCGGATTTTTGATGGCGTATTTATGAATATGTTTCATTAGTTGTGCCGTGTTTTCCTGATGCATAGATAAGCATGTGGAGTGAATCTTGTTAGCTTATCGGACAATTTCTGGAGTAATAAATATTTTAATTTGCTCTGAGATCGTGTTATGTTCAGGACTTGACCTTCTTGGGTGTATACGAGTTTAATGGGGCAGAGTTCATAGTAAAGACATCATCTCTTAATCAAGTTAAGAGATCAACCTTAAACTTCAATCAGGTTTAAGTGGATTTTATGTGCGTGCTTTGTGGAACCGCATTGATTGCACAATGCAAATAAAACAGTTTTTAATTGCACTATCAAACATTGATAATAATAATTCAAGTTTTGTTCTTTGTCTTCGTTGCATGACTCTGTTTACTGGTCGTCTTTTGTATCGGATTCTTAAATTTTATAACGTCCAAACATTAAATACAATTTTATAGTCGGAAAATCTTTAGTCATGTGATTCAATCACAGTGATTGCGTTATCTTATCTATGTCAGGAATCAAAACATAAATAATTTTATTCCTATTTAAGTCCTGTCCGCTTTTTTTTGCGGCTGCATATTCTACGAGGGTTAAAAAATTGTCAAGATTTGCGACTTGTAAAGATATGGGTTTTAATTTTATTTGCTTAATTAAATAGTAACTTCTAATTCAACTTATCCAACCAAGTGCTGGCTACTAAATGTACGATTGCATGAAGAGTGACTTCGTTATTAGCATAGAATGCCTGGATTAGTCAATGTTAATTAATACATCATAAATACATAAAAATCTCAAACTTAAACTTCACGTGGTTTGGTTCAGAGCTGAGTTTACACCGGCTTTTTATACTTATGCATAAATAATACTATCTGTGTCAGAGATTTGATTACTTAAGTAAACTGAATATTTGTATGCAGTGAATTATGAACTATGTAATACTTACTTGTTTTTGACTTTGCGACGTATTTACACCCCAGCCAAGACTTTGCATGATTTAGTCGTGGTCCACGTGTTATCCAGACAGGGAGTGAGTGACAATCTTGAGATAGTGCTGGTTCTTTTTAGCAATTTCAAAAAAATTAAGCAAGAAAATCATCACCTAATCATGCCCGAGTCTATGCTGTTACTGATTCACGGGGCGAAACAAATCGTTCGGATAACTGCGAATAAGGAGCAATGTCTTAAAGGGCCAAGTGACACCAAGTCACTCGCCGTACTAGTTGCCAAACCCGGTGACGGACTTTCCATCGTGGTGGGCAAGTAAGTGGAAAAAATTTGACGGGTTTTTTAACAAAATGGACTTTGAAAATTTGTGGGATAAGGCGAAACAAGGTTTGCATTCTAGGAGGTGGAAAGATTCATAAATTTCCAACTGGTAATAAATATCGTATCAGAGATAGATCTGAATTTGAATCCAGTTGGAACAAGACAATTGGCAATAAAATATGATCGACTATTTCATCTTGATCAATTCTAGACTACAGATACAAGGCATGCACTAGAGAATGCTTGTCTTACTGATTCAAGATAGACTAAATGGGTGAAATATTCATGGTTTTTCTTGTTCAACTACCTAATAATGCATGAAACATTGTCAATTGCATAGTTTTTCATATATGAATTAGAAGCACTTTGTGTAGCTGGCAATTATACAATAGCTGATTGCATAGAACCCTGATTTTAAGATTTGCAACAAACAGGGAATAATGTTCGGAATTCGCAAACTCTTACCTTTTTTAATGACGCCTTATTTTTCTGAATTTGGAATTCGTGTGACTGTTTTCCCTAAAGTTCAGTCATCATGTAGATATTTTGCAATATTACAGAGGTTGATTTACAAGTAAATCAACCTCTGTATTACATAAATGGATCGAAGTTGAATTGGATTTTCAAAAGAGAAGGAAGCAAGGAAAGTAAAGGAAGCAAGGAAAGTAAAGAGTAGTGAATAAACTCATAAAATTTTCTTTGGCAATTCCTACAATGCTAAAGGAGTTCAATGGAAGAGCCAGTAAAGCAAGGGCAACCCATAAATATTTCTTTTTTATTTCACAATTAATACTTCACACAATCCTAGGACACCGCATTGACGGGCAAATGGACGAATGGTTGTTGACGGATGCATGAAAATATGCAAAAAAATATATGGACAAAGCAAAGTCATAATAGCTCGCACAAAGTTCAAACTAATTTTTGTTTGTTTCTCACACAAATTGCAAATATGCAGAAACTAGTCCTTAGTTTTCTTGGAGTTATTTTTATGAACAAATAATAATCAATATCCTGGACAGACAGACAGACACCAGTGTGTACACCAATACACTCAACCCATGCTTTGATAGAGCAAGCTATTAACTATAGAATTGGCGAGTGAAAGCAACAATGGTGGATCTTTTCATATATAAAATGCGAAACGGAAGGAAACATTTTGGCACTGAATAGCTTTCACTACCCGGGTATTGCGATAGGATGCGGCATATTATGACAGACTACCACTGCTGTATATTTATTACCAAGTTGGTAGCACTAACATTGCACCTATTTTTTTATTTGATCACTATGAACGATGTCCAACTCGCAGCAATTTCATAACGTGTCCTCAGAATTAAAATGTTTTTCAAGCCAAATTTTCGTTGATTATTATCTTTGAATCCAGGGATGGACTCATTGCTGCAATTGGATTAGACAGCGAAATTAAGACGTAAATATCGGAACTCGTCATTTGAACGAACCGTGGACGCAACTGACCTATGCATCATTCCAGGCTTTGTTGATGCCCATACTCACCCCGTTTGGGCTGGGGATCGAGTCCATGAATTCCGGATGAAGGTGAATAACCAATTATTACCGGGATACACTAGATCGTTAATTGGTGATGAAGTGAGACAAATTATTTGATTCTATTTGATCTCCATCCAAATTTAGTTAGCGGGTGCGAGTTACATGGATATTCACAATGCCGGAGGTGGTATCCATTACACGGTGGAGCACACCCGGCGTGCCTCTGAGGACGAGCTGTACGGTCTCTTGAGAGAAAGGTTGATTCGGATGTCCAAGTCAGGTGAGGTGGATCAATTCCTTTCTTTTTTCTTCCTTACCTTCCCATTTCAGCGACAGATTCAATTCAATTCAATTACACTCTTACTCACTCACCTACTTGCCTTACCTTCTCTTTTGCTTTCTCCGGAGTTTTCTGGTAAGAGAGAGAAGAGAGGAGATGGTTGGTTGTGAACCATTATAATACTTGGTTCACTGTTGGTTGACTTGGTTTATGATGGTGTGTGGGGGTACGAGGTGGTTGTAAGGGTGTAATAATGGAGCCGTATTGTTTGTTGAACATGACAGGGACAACGGTTGTGGAATGTAAATCCGGCTATGGACTCAATACTGAAACGGAGCTTAAGATGCTTCGCGTGTTGGAACGAGCAAAACGGGAGATTTCCTTTGTCGACATTTCCATCACGTATTGTGGAGCACATGCGATTCCAAAGTAAGTCAAACAACAAAATAGAGTATGTGCCAGACCCAACAAATACATCGGACCAACCACGAAATAGAGTTTAAACCTATTTTGAGTTTGTCTATCTGTCTTGACCATCATTGCTCACTTCTACAGTACAACAAACTGACCAAACTAACCTATAGAAGGTCTACAAACTCCGTGTAAAGTAAGATTAGATGAAGATGACAAACGTGCTATTTGTCTTCATCATGTTTATAGTTTCTCTCATGTGTTTTTGTTCATTTTGTCATGTTACACCCGTAAATAAATGCAGCAAAACAATAGAAAGGTGACGATCGGATGTGCAGGTATTAGGTTGGTTTGGTTGGTTTGTTCCCTATTGTGCGTATGTTTACACGTAAATTGATGTTCCCCATTTCCCAGAGACATGACCGAAGAGACGGCGACAAAAGCTATAATTAATGAGCAACTCCCAGCCATATCTCGAGCCATGAGGTTAGGCGAGGTGACCGTGGACAATATTGATGTCTTCTGTGAAAAAGGTGTCTTTGAGGTGGAAAGCTCTCAACAAATTCTGGAAGCTGGGAGAGCCCTCGGTTTCCGTCTAAATTTCCATGCGGATGAAATCCATCCCCTTGGTGGCTCGGATGTAAAGAATTTTGAGCTATTTTTGTAAACTGGAGC
This sequence comes from Folsomia manolachei, assembly GCA_036491905.1. NCBI lineage: Eukaryota > Metazoa > Arthropoda > Collembola > Entomobryomorpha > Isotomidae > Folsomia > Folsomia manolachei. The sequence continues at coordinate 4,050 of JAAXNX010000507.1, read as the reverse complement.
ATAATTACTTTTTTCTTTTAGATGGGAGCAAAAATTGGAGCCGATGCAATTAGCCACTTGGAACAAATTTCGGATTCTGCCATAGCTGAAATGGGACGAAATGGTTGTGTCGGTGTGATCCTACCCACAACGGCGTACATTCTTCGGCTTCCTTCTCCACCTGTGAGGAAATTGATAGAGGCCAATGTTCCGATTGCTTTGGGCTCCGATTTTAATCCGAACGCGTTTTGTTTGGCGATGGTAAGAAGAAGAAAATTACAATTATGCATAGGATCACATCTCATTCTCTTAGGTAAGCTTTTGACACCTTTTTTCAGCCTACAGTCATGCATTTGGCGTGTATCCTGTGTCAAATGAGTCTGGAAGAGGCTTTGATCGGGAGCACGATCAATGCGGCGGCAAGTTTAGGTCTGTCGACGACTCATGGGTCGCTGGAGGTGGGGAAAGTGGCGGATATTGTTCTAGTCGATGTTCCCACGTAAGTCAGACTAGGCTTCAACAAATCTAAGAGATCAGATTACAAAAGTCGTATCAATCTCTGGGCTGAAGTGTAACCATTCACTTTTTTCTTTGCAGATGGGAACATTTGATTTATCAATTTGGAGAGCATGAGAATCTTATTCAGATGGTTGTAAAAAAGGGATTTGTTGTCTACGATAAAGCTCACCAATAAATAAAAGACATTACATCTAACCTATCACTCACCTGGTATGATCTGATTGAGTGTAATAATGATATACAGACTGCTATTTTGGATATCTTTTCCTCAAGCTGTTGGAGTCAAAGGCAATAAATAAATTCCAAATAAATTTGAGAAACGAGAATGCCTACTATTTTACAAAAGTCAAAAGGATCGTCTCCAAGTAATGGGGGATGAGGTTGAAAAATCTGTCTTCTCCAGGATAAGCCAAATCTATCAAATTGGGCCACAGGGATTAAATCCCAGATCCTTATCCTGGCTCACTTTTTCATCTTGGAGAATCCGGCCGGACAATAAAAATAGGGCAGGATTACAAGTCAGCCAAGATGGTGGTATGATAAGAGTTGGGAGGTCATTAGGGATGACTCATTGGCGAGAAAGTTTGGTTGGATGAGTAGAATTTGTCTTGACATGCTCTTAAAACCAGAAGTCTTCATCTGAGAATGAATCATCTGGAGAAAGTCATCCGAGACTTTCTTCGTATGCTATGGCATCTATTCAATCCACTTATTCTCACCAACTGAATTCTCAAAGTGCCTCCCACATTTCGGATCAATCCCATTTCTCAACCATCAATCAACATGACCCTGCTCAGGGAAAGTAATGTCATTTATTTGAGTGAAAGGTAAGTAACCACTTGAGACGAGTCAGGTTGGCAAGGTCTCCCCAAACGTAAAAAAGGTATGAGTGCGTATTCTATCTGGAGAAAGTGCATGGAAGGAAAAGGTAATTAATTGCTTGGCCCAATGGCTCATTTGTTTGGCCCAGCTAGAGACTACGGAGACATCTCAACCCTTGCACGCAGGAAGGAACAAGTTTAACGAGGAACCAATTGAATAATTAAATTTGATTATGTCGGAGCAAATATAAGCAGAAAGGAAGGAAAGGATAAAAACTTGACTCCTTTAAAGTCATGTCTAAGATTCCTAAGGTGCAAGTTCACAACCTATACTTGAGTCGAGTTAAAGAACTGTTGGGAATCAATTAAGTTTTATTTTAACAATGTTGTCAACTTGGTAAGAGGTTGTCGCTGGGGAATTTTATGGAAAATTTTCTACAAACATCTGTTTGAGCTTGACATTACATTTCTACTGTCTTCCCAAAGGTTAGTTTTGGTGACTTTTTCACTAAACACGTTTGGGAATGTGGAGTTTAGAGAGAGCTAGAAATAAAGGAACCTTCTCAGGAATGGGCGAGAGTGTGTTTCTTTGTCTACTGGTAGGATTAACTTAACACGGGATAAGAGACTAGGAAAGAAAACATGGAATTGGAGACAGGTGCAGAAACCTGGGGAAAAGGTGTTACTTCTCTTTGCACCTTTGGACGTAGTTATCATTTCACAATTTTCAATAATTTTTTCAAATAGTTTCCATAATTAATTGGAAAAGTTGTTTAGGAGGAAACCAAAGGAAATGGAGGGAAGCTTATATGTCGGCATGTTTCTCAAAATAAAGTTTCATCTGTCCATACTTAAAAAGAAAAGAAAGACAGTAAGAAACAATTGGGGTGAAATGTATTGAAGATTGATTTCACTGATTATTTATGAGCCATCTTTGGCAAATATACATAATAAATGGGATGATTTCCCATCTCCAGCCGAAGCTTCTACTTTCTCTTCTCACTTGGTGCCTCTACAAGTAACTCATTTTGAAGACTTCAATCCAGTCAGGATTCTTTGTTTGAGCATTTTCTCCAATATCATACCGATTTCTAGATGAATCCCGTTACAATGATATTATACTGAGGTGGTAATAGTTAGTCGTCAATTTTAGTCTACATATTTTGTGGAGATGTTTTTATAAAAATATTCGTATTATGTAGGTGTAAGGAACTTCAAACTATCCCACTGTCCATCCCCATCCCTGACCTGACAATCGCAACATTAAACTAAAGTATACTAAATTTACAACGTTTATATCAATGACATTGCCATCCAGGCTGCCACAGATTTCTTTATGCGGCAAACCTAGCCTAACTAATGCTCCACCCTTCTTGTTTGCTCGCGTGTTTCATTCTATTGTGCCCCTGCTTTCACCAATTTCTCTACTATTTGTTTTCTGGAACGGAAACCCCTTTGACTGCACCGCCACAACAACTTCGAAAGGAAAATTATTGTGGTCCTGGATTCAGAAAGAAGGATAAAGACAAGAAAAGTGTAAGTGGTCCGTCGTCCTCCTTTGTGACACTGCACTACACTAATATTACATAACATAATATGTATGAGGACTGGGCTGCAGTGACCAAGCCAAGCACTGGCTTTGCTATATGGCCACCACTCCATAAATTGTTAAGACACCTCGCTCACATTCACATATCTTTCTTGAATTTCATCCAACTTGCCTTAAGCTGGAAGTGGGATTGAACCCTGGTGGCTGGATTTTTTTTATTTTTCAGGCTACACTGCCAACAGGAGTGAGTATTGACTAGTTGTGATCATGCCAATATCATCTTTAGAGAGCAGGTACACGACAATAATCTCTCACCTGGACGCATGTTGCGACCAGATAAGTTCCGACTAGCAGATGTGATTAGATGAGATTGAAGGATTTGATTCCCACACTCAGACGCAATCAAGGAAATCATGAAATGTATGGTTGGATGATTCGCCAGATAGCGACAGTATTTGTGGACTGATTACTTTCCTGTCTGAAGTAAAATGGAATCTATGTCGGTAGCCAAGACACAACTCCTTCATTAGACTAAGTTTGTCTCATTTTGGACAGGTGAAATGGGGAAAGTCAGCATTAAGAGAGAAATTGTTTTCCAGAGAAAGTCTCAACTCACAATTTCTTTTACACCGTCGTAATTTGGAGAAAGGTGAGGATCCAGATCTTTGTTGGCAGTCAGATTCTCTTGTGTGCGTCACTCTGGCATTTGGATTGTTGGATCAGGAAGTAAATTGGAGTGAGAGTTGTTCTTAGTTGTAGAAAAATAAAATAAAATATTCGCTCACCTCTTTTTTCTTTGTCTCTTCTCAGGAAGGAACTTCCTTTAAGGAAGGGATGGGACGGACACAAAATATCCTGGAAGGAGTCCGACTCTTTCATCGACGTTCCACTTTTCCTCGTGAATAATTTGGTAATGGCCAAAGCTAAACATAGCCAGCAAGGCTAAGGTCATGAATTCCTGGGCTAACCTTAAAGTCCGGTTGGGCAGTTGGAGAGATTTGTCTTGGAATTTCTGCACAATTGTCAAGCCAACTTTCTCAGAGCGAAATCATGAAACATTTCATTTTTCATGTATAAACAAGTGCTCAAGTTTATTTGTAGTACAAATTTTGTACAATGAGTCGAGTTATTGATAATTACAGGAAATTAGGTAACCCATAAATTAAAAATGATGGCTTTCCT
>JAAXNX010000506.1:0-28050 GCA_036491905.1 Folsomia manolachei | reverse complement strand
GACTAAAGATAGATTTGGCATTTAAAATGTTAACTTCCGGTAGATCTGACCTAGTGGCACAAGCATTGCTGCTTATGCCACCTTCTAAAGCGAACACCTTCAACGAGGCTGGTAAGTAGTAAAATTTGTTACCTCCGAACAAAATGGGACAGATTGACAAATAAATCCATGTGAATTCTTTTCCAGGTTTATCTCCATTGATATTGGGCAGCATTCGAAATGAAGAAGGCATGATACGAGTTTTATTAGAAGCTGGCGCAGATGTGGATGCCGAATGTCCTCCAAATGGTCCAAATTTTTCTCAAGCCAACGGTGAAACGCCACATTGGACACCACTAACTTACTCAGCGTTGATGGGGCACAGTGGAATTGTTAAGGTATCTAAAAGCGTCCTTTAGCAGTCTTAACAGTGTCTGTATTACAAATAGATTTGCTAATACTTTAATTTTTAATTATTGTTGCAGGTATTGTTAGAAAAGAATGCAAATGTTGAAGGAGGTGCAAAACTAAGTGAAGAGAAATCAACTCAAACACCTCTGCAAGTCGCATCCGCAAATGGAAACATGGACATCGTGTCATCCCTTTTGAGTTACGGAGCAAATCCATTCTTATCCACATTAGTTCGAGATTCTTTATGTTACACGGGATCAGCACAACGGGGTAGTTTCTCTGCAATCTCCGTTGCAGCTTCTCACGGTCAACGGGCAATCCTTCACAAATTACTTTCTCATCCCTTCAATCAACCCTTTTCCAAGGAGGTGTTATCACTCGAGGAAATTTTGGCGGAGGGTGCCCAACCTTTGATGGCCACAAGAAAAGAACAACTTCTTCCTGGACAAATGCTCAACAATCAAGGGAGACCTGAAGAACCCAAAATTTTATCCAAAGCACAAGTGAAAGTTTTACAGGAAGCAATGTATCAAAGTGCGGAAAATGGTCATTTGGAAATTACATTGGATCTGAGAAATATGGGAGTTCCTTGGACCCTGCATTGCTGGATCAATTCATTGGCGACTTCTCATGAACTGAGATGCGAACCCGTGATTGATCAGTTGCTTCAAGACTTTCTCCAAATTTTGCCAAATGAAGACTTTTCTCAAGCATCCTTTGTCGATGATTGTCTTCCACTTTTGTTCACTATTTTCAGAAATAGTAAGGTGAGCTAGCATTATATGTATAAATTAGGAAGGCGTATGTTTCTACTTTCCCAGTTGATGGTTATTGTCTTTTGCTCTCTGGCTAATTTTTATATGTTTTTTAGAACGAAGGGACAACTCTGCTCCTTGCCGATATATTTCAAACATGTTATGGAAGAGATTCCATCAAAGAGATTCGGGACACTTCTATTTCTAATGGGACTCGTATTGACCCAAAATACGTTAATAATCAAGAATTATCCGATGTTCAATTTCGTGTTGAAGGACGTGCATTTTACTCTCATAAAATAGTTTTAGTGACTTCTTCTCAACGATTTAAGTCAATGTTGAAAAGTGCTACGGATTCAAATCCTCCAGTTTTACAAATCAACGACATTCGTTATCCAATATTCCAGGTGTGGATCCGTAATTTACGATTGTTACTCCAATGATATTTATATTCTAATTTTTGCAATTTTTATACCTAGATGGTCATGGAATATTTGTACAATGGAAATTGCGACTGCATTCGACACATTGAAGCAAATGACGTTTTGGAGTTGATGGCTGCCGCAAATTTCTTCCAATTGGATGGTCTACTACGATTCTGTGAATCAAGATGTTCTCAGAAACTTAACATAGAGTCGATTGTGTCCATGTATATTCACGGCAAGGTATATAAATCACTTTTACACCTGCTGTGCCAATTAGTTGCAATTATGGCTCACCATATTGTCTGTTATTACAATTACAGGTATATAATGCAGTCCAACTATTGGAGTACTGTCAAGGATTCTTACTGCAGAACATGGTGGCATTACTAACATTTGATGACTCAGTCCGGAGATTGATTTTTGGAAAAAAGTTGCATAATCATGATGTTTTGGCTGGACTGTTGTTAACACTTCAAGCAAGATTAAAGTCGGGACCTACAAGCAATTCCTCAAGGAAGTCAAAATAATGTTTCGAAATGTTTGACTCCGAATATTGCATCACAAAGACAAAGCTCACTCCTGCCAAAACACAGTATTTTTGGTGAATCTACCATCGTGTTTTTAATGAAGTCAAATATTTTATGAATTTTATAATTAATTTTATACAGACAAGACGCGATTGTGAAAATTACTGTTTTATATTTTAGTGTTCATAATTATTATTCTTATAAAGAAATAAAGGAGTTTATAATACATTTATATCTTTTATTACCGAATGGATGACTCAGGTTTTAATCGGCAAATCGAAATTTGAATCGTAATACAATTTTCCGTCGAATGACAATTGTTACATTGACTCATCGGTACATTTGAATTTTTGGTAAGCTGTTCGAAATTTGGTCTCATCTTAATCATATTCAGAATCAGAATAGTTTTCAACACGAAATGAAGATAAATCCTTGCTGCCGACCCCTATCTAAATCCACAATTGCATTTTCAGTATTCCGGTTTCTTCGTGGGCGACGAATTTCAATGCAGCCTGCATGTCCATCCACACTTCGAATGTTGATTGTTTTGCATATCCCAGAATTTTGTGTACGAAACATGTATTTTCTCGGAACAAACTTGCTGAGCTTGATAACCAGCTTTTGACGCTCTGTGACCCCAAGAATGGAAGCACATCCTCTGGTCTGGACTTCAAAATCTCGGACATCACAGCTCGCATTTAATTGCCTAAATTTAAACGATTTGATTATTGCAAGGCATAAATAAAAAATAATTCGTTTTAGACTTTAGTAGAACAAAATTACTGCTCAGGGCGAGGATAATCGTATCTCGTCAAATCGGAGAGGCACCACAAGATTCCCATCTGAATATTTCAATAATTAAATAATTATCGGTATTCACTTACTTGATCATCACCAAAACATGGTTTCAATTTCATCTCACCTCCGCCATAAGCTTCAACATGAGGACAATCATTGAAAAAAATTCGTAAAATTTAACTCGATCGTATTCTTGCTTGAAGCAACCCTTTTCCCAGACCTCGTGCCGTTTAGCGTACTTGTAATTACATTCGTAAACCTGTTAAGTTTGGATTTGCTTGATTTTTCGTTTTCACAAAGTAAAAATATTTGACGTGATTTTATTTCGACTAACTTCAGTATTGCAACAGGATGGAGGGTACATATCCTGATCTAGCCCTCGTCTTCGCACAGTCCAAGTTTCAGGTCCATTAACGCCACAACATTTACCCTGCATAATTCACACAGAATTATGACTCAGACTGTCAATATGGGTGGCCATCTCATAATAAAGTAGTGTTCTTACATGATACTGAGTTTCGTCCCATATTGGGGCCAAATACATTGGAGACACTCCACGAATGGATGATTCGGTCATTTCATCCGTCTGTATATAAACATCAAGATAATCATGACTGGGTTGTTTACACAATTAAAGTTATTCAAACAAAGTAAACGTACCAAAGAAATTCCGGCATAACTGTAAGTGAAAATCGTCGGAACCTGTTGGAAAATCCCGAGAAAAACTAAAGAAGGAAAGCAAAAAGTTCAGAATAAATCATGATTCAATTTACGTCTATTAGGATTAAATATAAAAATACCTGCGAGAAATGCTGGTAACATGAGCTGAAGAAATAATTAACAAAAATGCTTCAATTTAAGTTGTCCAAATTTAACCCGTAATAATTTTATTACTGCATTGAATTTCCATTTTTTAGATGGATACCGTAAATTGGAATCCTTTCCTCCTCCGGCAACGGATACTTGAAAGAAGAAGTGTGGAGCAAATCAGGTTCAAAATGGATAAGAAGGAGTTAATCAAATATTTGCAGAGCCACGTCCATCCTTCTGTGATTCGTGATTTTCCACAAATCAACCGATGACCTATCTGTTGTTGCGTCCCGTTGTCATTCTCTCCCAAGTTGAGGGCACTGACGGCAGAATTATTGTCCTCATCGTAATTCTGGGCGTTGAGCATTCTCGCCATTTGTGCTTCCAGTTGAAGCTGAGCGTACACCTCATCCGAATCAATATCTGACCCGGATTGACCATAATCCAGTCGCTCCGAATTCCTTCGTCGAAAAATGACCCGATTCTTGCTAAGGTAAAGACATTCTCGCTCCGCATTGGAGACAGAGTCGGAGAGAAAGAAATCCGACAGAATTCGCCAACTGAAACTATAACTCTGATGAGAGCTGGATTGTGGAATTTCCTTAAACACCTTCACTGTTGGCACAAAGAATCCCACAGCGTCCAACCCAGTTTGTGCTTGGACAGCGATACACACCTGCAAATAGGAAGCATTACCAAACTTGAACTGGACAAGTATTGAAAATATTTTAAAAATCAATCAAATTTCTAACAATGGATAAGAAGACAAATACAAATCCCAAAACTTCTGCCCGTCGCAGGGGTCGAGTAAAGCGGAGGACGTGGTAGTAGGGAGAAAAAGTTAGCTCATTTTTCAAGTCGTCTTGAACTTGGTCTTGGTTTTGTGGGGGTGGAGGTCCATCCTCGTCACTGCTGTCCCCGTCCACATTCACATTGACAAAGTTAGCGTCTTGAGCTGGGTTGTTGTTGTTTGTCCCCATAATCGCCAAAGGCCCGGTTTCTGCCCTTGGTGGATCGGGCTGCTGCTGAGGCATGGCTGGGGTCAAGGCGTGGCTCATTTCCATATCTGGGATCATAATCATTTCCACAAATCTGTGCTTTTTTTAGAATTTAAACTATGACATGGCTTTGAGCGACTGATCCTTTTTGCTCGACAAATACATTTTTGGGGCATGTCAACATTTTTCGCTGAACGGGAATTTACAAATAAGCTCAGCATTTCCGCAACAACGCCAATATTTTCGTGTCGAACTGGGAATTTTATTTGTCACCAGTCGCCATAGTTCACCGCCGACCGACATCACCATTGTATTTTGAAGAACAGAAGGTTTGGGTTGTACTTTTGTAATCTTTGTCGAATGAGTTAATATTTTATTAATTTAATTTTATTAATTTGGGCCGAAGGGATTCTTCAAAATGATTCGAAATGGTTTGAAGGTAGGACAAATGCTCCGAAGGGGTCGCTCATTTTTCACGAGTTCCATTAAACGAGGAGGTCACGATGATGATCATCACGACATCGGTGGTATTCCGGGGAACGTAAGTTGTTATCAATCACTCCAGTTTTATACTGTGACGACTCGTCATAGTCAAAATTCACTCAGTCACTGACGAGTAGCAAAAATGTTGACCTTTGTTCATTCAAATATGTAGAATCTACCATTTGGAATTCAAAATCGTCACAAATTGACTCTTTACTTTGGTCTTTGGTTCGGATCTGGATTCGCCACCCCATTTCTTCTTCTTCGACATCAACTCCTCAAGAAAAGTTCTTAAATGAGTTTTGAAACCGTACTTCTGAGTCTGTAATCTTTACTATTATTTTTCAAATCAATACTCAAAGTAAATGTGTGTAAGAGTTAAATAAATAAACAGATTTTTACCATCAGAAGAACTGGAAAGCGTACAAAATTTTATTTCACTTTTTTTAAAAATGTAAATATACATTTGGTCACATCATGATATTTTATTTTGAAGGAATTTCATTATATTAGTAAATGTATTGTATCACAGACAAATTACAATATCAAACACAACAACTTCAATTATAATTACTAAAAAAGCTTAATCTATCTTACATTAAGTACAGATAAGTGTAAACACAGTCTTTATATTTTAATGTCGTTTAGCTTGAGTCTGCCTCATCTTTCGAACATGGCGAAGTGCACACTTGGCCGCTGTGCATTTAGCAATTCGATAATTCCGTCCAATTCCTCGGAAAATCCCAACTCCAAATATTTCTACTGTAACACGAACCCGGCGTCCATCCCACAGTTTTTCGGGTTTTCCAAACTTCGCAGTTTCTGGTTCCAGTTCTAAAAGTTCTCGAATTGGTGATTTTGGGACGTCTTTACTAAATGTTTCTGCAATTAGCAAAAATCATAAACATTAGAAAACTATAACGGAACAAAAACTACACCCAATTGTTCATACCAATTTCATTCTTCATGATACGATAATAAACACTCCAAACTGCATCCAAAGACATGCCAGAGTCCAAAAAGATGGCTCCCGCAATAGACTCGAACACATCACCCAGCGCTTTAGGAACTTCGACATCCTCAGCTTCCTCACATTCTTCTTCATCCATCAAGTAATACTAATTCAAAAATTCAGAGTCAGAATTTTTTTCTACGACTAAAACAGAAAGCTATGAACACAATGTGTTCAACACATACGTCCTGCGTCAAAGTGTTCCCATGTTGCTCCTGAAAGGTTACGAATTTCTGTAGGACATTCCCAAGGCCTGGAGATGCATGCCTGAAGTATCTGTGAAAATTGTTTTTAACTGCGAGGGACGCAAAAATGGTATTATTCACAAGTGCCGATCTCAAATCTGTCAGAGATCCTGGAGAATGTTGTCGGGGATCTTCGTACAAATATCGAGTAATTAAGTAATCCAAAATGGCTGCAAAAAAGAAATTGTAATCATTCATTTGGTGTGGAATTACGTTTTAACGGCGATTTTCTTGCCCAAATATTTAACATTCCCTAATTCCCTTCATATTTAAGATCAAATGGGTTGTACTTTGCTTACCATCTCCAAGAAATTCTAAGCGCTGATAACAATCTGTGAGGGTATTCGAAGAGTACGAGGCATGAGTAAAGGCTTGGAGGAGATAACTTCGATCCCCAAAGTGATACCCGATCGAATCTTCAAATTGGTCATAACCCTGTAAGAGAGGACACATATTATTAGACATTACCAATTATCAGGGTGCAATTCTTATCAAAATCAATGAATGGCGAACCTTCAAAAGAATTTCCAACATCTCTTCACATTCAGGATTATATCGCAGTAACGGGGACTTTGGAGGAGTTAGGTTTTGAAACAAAATAACCTCGTCTGATGATGTAGGCATTCTTATGTAAACTGGAGGAATTTTTTGTGAATGCTTATTCCCATCGAGTTGTGCTTGTAATTCTTGTTCCGAAATCACGATTGACGGAAGAACTCTCATTCCCAGCCATGACATGAAGAGCAAAGCTGTGCAAATAGTATCAAATCGTTACAGGAAATTGATTTTTACATGGAATCTCATGAAACTACCTCCTTGTGGGCCCATCGAAGTTAAATACGCTCCAATTAATGCTTCCACACAATCGGCAATTGACTTGTCTGGAATTGACTGCTGAGTGACGAGATTGTAAGGAACAAATTCAGCTTCAGACTTTACGCTGTGGCTTTTCAATGCTATTTCCATTTCGGATAAAGACATATTTTTAAGGGCGGCCACCTTATAAAATAAAACAAAAAAGAAATCTTAAAAAACCTTGAGTATCATTATTGCGATGAATCAACGAAAAGAAATGAAGTAAAACATACCTGAGCCATAGACACATGACTGGGGTGAAGCTTAGAAAGAATCAGCGCTTTGTCGAGATCTTTTGGAATGTGATATCCTGGGGGTAGCCAGTTATCATGGGGTTCAAACTTGGCAGCAATCATTACATTTCCTAAACCACGTCGCTTCCCAAGACGATACAAGTGCACGTTACTGACCTAATAAAATGGCGTCATTTCACATCATTCGTTTACAAATACTCATACTCGTTATTTAGAAAACTTAGGCAAGGCCGATTGAGTACCTGTTTCGAGCGTAAATGGCTCAACTTTCCTTCATGAATATTTTCATAAGTACAGAATAAATAAGAGGTAATCGCATATTTTAGAAACGAGTCTCCAATCGTTTCCAGCCTTTCCAAATTCAGACCATCATTTGCGTTTGACATTGTTAACGCCTGAAGAATCTGACACGGGCTTGGTCCTGTGTGGTTGGCTAAATTTGGTTGATAATCAAAACTGAACGAGCTAGGTGACTCCACGGTAAAGTTTCGAGTTTCTTTATAGTAAGATTCCTTGGGAGGATAGGGCTCTGGGGGTGCAACTTTTTTAATAAGGTCCTCGTATAAATCCTCCTCTACTGGCTCACTTTGTACTGGCGTTGGGGTCGTCAATTCATTTTGTCGAGACCTCATAGGGAGCTAAAAACAACACAAAAAATTCGCAATGTTGTACATCTATAGTGTAACAGAATTAAATAATAAGCCATTAATCACGTACCGTTGATAAAGTATCCCAAGGAAGTACATCCTCACCAATTTCCGGTATTCGGTTGTTTACTTCGCTTTCGAATTCAGAGCGTAAAGTTTCTTCATTTTTTTCTTCATTAACTACGTCATCGATATCGTCCATTTTCCACCACAAATCTTCGGTAGCTGTCCACAAATCTTCTTGCCTTTGTTCAAATCCAAATTTTCTCTTGTCCATAGCCTCTGCTGTATTTCCACTATGGAATTGAATTTTCAAACTATTATCCTCGTCGGCGATTGAGCCCTCTGATCCACTCATGTCAGATGCTCCGTCCCCATCATTGTCCCCATGCGAAGGGTCGTCAAGATCTTCCACGGGTATAAAGGCATCTCTGTCCCACACTTCACCCCAATGCGTTGGACTTCCATACAAAGCTCGATGGACTCGATGATTAAACCTGTGATTTAATAACAAGATACAAAATTGATTAATGATTGGTTAGGCTAACAACTATGTAAAAACAACAACAATGGAATTTAATAAATATTATTATTACAATCTAGATCTTCCACCCCAAGACCAATTCTTATCCAACATCATCAAGTTGGATGGAAATGCAACTGTGGGATCCAAGAGTTCGTCCTCCTCCTCCTCTTCTTCAACTTCAGTTGGACCCACATCCGCAGCCATGTCATTAGACCACATTCCAATTTCTAGTGAAGGTGGCTTGCATTTTTTCATTTCTTCACTCAGAATTTCATTAGCCGATTTCCTGTAAAATGATAATTATTGTCAATTTCGTGAAGAAATGTTGTAAATTATTTATACAAAATTATTTGACCAACCCTATATGACTTTCACTTAAAAGAAGTTCCGCAAGTGAGACTCCAGCACTTAAAGGTTCCTTCGCAGCCTTGGCAAATCCCGTCAATTCTTCTTCGTCCTCTTCGGTTTCTTTTTCTACTTCTTTCTCAACTTTTTTCTTGTTCTTTTTCTGGTCTTTTGAGGATGATGTGACTTTAGCCTTTACATCTTTCTTGACTTTGATAGTAACATTTTCTTCACATTCGTCTGCAACCTCTTGATCTTCTTCGTTGGTCACATCCCTGCAAGAACTTGGGGGAAAATCATTTTTGTTATTAATTGGAGGCAGTGCGCCCAACACGTCGCTCAAACTCCAGCCAAAAGACAAAGCATCCCATTTGAATCCTTTGGATAAAGTGACCATTCCTAGCCCACATATTTGTGAGGCAACAGTTTGACGAATGCTATTCGACACGAGGAGGCAATTTAGTCTGTACAAGATGCAAGGTAAACATACTGCTTGTCTCCATAAAGAACCAGTAAATGGGTGAATAGAACACAGCTCAGGAACCTATCATAATTGGAAATTAATAAATATACCATGTAAAAGTATAAAAAATCATGCGTTGATTTAAATTCACATCTTGTAGAATAGAAGCAACGTACCAAAATTTGCTTTTGTTCAAGATTTTCTCGCTTGGCTTTCTTCGTACTTTCACTACTGGTAGGTAGTGCCATTCCTTTCCTGTTTACATATCTTGGAGTAAGAAAATTCAGTCGAGCAGAAGTATGGTCTACATCCAACAAAGGTTGTTCCACACATTGAATACCAATGTTGTATTTCTTTTGATAATACTCATGAAATGTTTTGAACTCGCAACCTGAAAAATTATAAATAAGTAGAATTAACACTCAAGTCCAACTTAAGCATAAGAAAAGCAATAAAAGCATACCTGGAAATTGGGACTTTGGGGTGAGGTTCCTACATATTTCCGCAACATAAAAGTACTGAGGAGCGTCATGACTTCTATACCAGGGCATTACAACAGCATCCTCATAATCTTCCTTCCGAAAGGTGTAATCTTTTCTTTCGTCATCACTTTTTGGGACGGGTCGGGTATAGTTTCTGGTTTCCCAAATACTATTCAAAAAGTCCCAGTCCACGTCTACAACCCTAGAATCAAGGTTGAGAATTCCCTCAGGATGTCGCTCAAACTCAATTGCTCGGAGGGGTACAATGAAGTAAGAATTTTCCGACAAATCAGGATCGAATAGGGTTAAATATTTATCCAAACGAAGGACGGAAGTGAATGTGTAGTGATGAAAAGTTGAAATTTTCTCCAAATTCTCGGGAGTGAATTGGGAATCCTTGACATTCGTGATCCGAATCTGTTTATATAAATACGTAAACATATAAATGCACAAACAAACCAGATTTTCCGAAAGAATAGCAGCTACATGTCATTTTAGAGTGCATACCAATTGAACTTGAACTTCGCCGCAACGAGTATAAATTGGAAACGCTGGAAGGAGTTCAATTTCTTTTGTTAGGAGAATGCCAAACGACTGGACACACAACTCTGGTGGATGTAATTTCCGCCCTCTCGTATTTTGTTCCTCTGGCAGGGGGCAAGTAAGTATCATTTGGATCCAGTAGAGGTAAAAGGGTGAAGTGTTGGCTTTTGGGAGGCAATTAAGAAGCTCGTCCGCAAGTTTCTTGTCGTAATACTGTCGTCGTTTTGTAGAACCGGGTCTAAACTCTCCATGTTCCTCTTCGACATCTGAATCTTGAACAACACAAAGATCTGGTTCTGGATGCACGCCTTCTTTTCCAATTGGAGCGAGATTGTCGTCCAATTCTCCGTTTGTGTGAAGTACGATGGCCGTTTGAAGAGCTGAAGCTTGTTTAGCTAAATTAGTCGTTTTCATTTTCAAGCCCTATGAACACAAATATTAATTCCCGTTATGATCGACTATATTATATACTTTTGTTGGAACAGCACAAAAAATGATGTTTAAAATATAATAATTAAAATCAGACTCACAGTAATAGACCATTTAACAGGAGAGTTAATGGGTAGCCTTATTGTGCAAGTGTATTGAGCCAAGTCATCCAAAGACTCTACTTGTTGAATTGTCCATAAAGGAACCAATCGAGTGAAGGAGTCACTGGGAAGTCTTGCACAATATCGATTCACAATTGAAATGGCAGTGGAAAGTGTTGCAGTCTTAAAACGAGGAAATGTGCTCTCTAGTGTTGCATCCAGAGTGGAATTATTTGGAGTGATCCTCGGAATTACACAATTTGCAAGTAGGATTTCTTGAACCAAGCGATAGGTTGCTACTTGTCGAAGACAGAATGGAAGCTGGCTGTCTTCCGCAAAAATGAAAAACTCTGCATCCCGTCCCTGAGCTCGTCCCTGTAATTAAAAGTTTTAACAAAATTGCAATTATTTTTAAGTTAAGTTAGCTGTAGTTACTATTTGATGTTCACGCCTACCTTCGAAAACAAATACGAACGGAAAGATTTCGGAGCATCAAATCGAATAACTAGGTTAGCCTTTGGTAACTCGATGCCATCTTCAACAATTGACGTCCCAATCAGTAGGTTTGCTTCACGATACCGAAATTTACGGAGGTTATCTTCCCGTTTTTTATGCTCCATTTCAGCTTCCCTAGAATCCTTCTCGAAATCAGAATTGGAGTTGATGGCCAATGTAGGATTCAATCCGACCAATCTCTGATCCAATCTCGCAGCTTCCTTTAAAAAGTGAAAACTACAAAAAAAACGAAGTCTAGTTTACTTATTCTGAAACTCGAATAATAATCTCTTTCCCACATACAGTATACGGGCGTCAAATCGGTTTTCAACAAATACAATTCCACATAAAGGCAGATCTTGTAAGCGGGGATGTTTTCCTCGACGATGATGCCGGCGACCCTTTCGTTGTTTGACTTGTTCAGTCTCTCCAGGGGAGGGCTCCTTGTCATTTTCTTCGTCAACGGTCTTAATTCCATCAACAGTTTCTGAAACCTGATTAACATTATCTGGATTCATTGCTGAAATAGCCGAGTCTGGCCCCGAAATTTCAACAACCGTGCCATTTTCTTCAGAGTGAGCAAGCACAGGATCAGTTTCAGTGAGATTTTGTTCTTCAGACACAAAGGTTTCTCTTCCCGTCTGTTGTGGCTCTCCTATGGGATCGCTATCAACGGCACTTTTCTTCCTTTGACGATTTTGGCGACCTCTTCGACTGGGATCCCATCGAACATTTTTTCGTCGTCTTTCACGACACGTTTTCTGAGTTTTACCATCAGGCGAATTGCCTTCATCTCCATCCAAAGTATTCTTTTCTTCCTCGTCATCATCGTCATCTTCATCCAGGGGAAGAACACGTTTAGGCTTAAAACATTCAATTGGCGAAGTTAAATCAAATCTGCGTAAAATGTGCAGAATTGAACGAAGCTTTGGGGTAGAGTAAAGTTCGAGAACAAGTAGAGGATCCAGGCTCTTGAAAGCGTGCTGAAACTTTGCTTGCAGAAGTATAAGCCGAGTTTGCAGACCTCCAAGCAGTAAATAGTGCCTTTCATATGGAATACGAACCTAAAAGAAGTCGTACAAAAATCAATGAAAAACAAAATGTAGGTAGGAAGAAGCTGCATTTCAAAAGTATTTGAAATTATTACTTTAAACCGTTCAACCAATTGGATCAAAAGTGTTAACGAGCGTTGCGCACACCAAGGTCCGAAATTGAGCAAGACTGATTCAAACTGACGAATAATTTGCAAAGGTTCAGTATTCGGATGCCCTATTTTCTTGAGTTCTTCAGCGATCGAATCAACCTCGTCCTCTGCTTGAGTTTCTTCCGTCGTCCCTTCTTCTGGTTCAACAATGGTCCGAGGAGCATTAGGATCGTAACCAAATGCAGCGATGGGATCAAACACGTGAGTTTTTAAAAACTTGTTCAAACCAGACAATGCTTGACCAAGTTCTAGGCTTAACTTAACCGCGTCTTCATCTTCCAGATAGGTAGGATTCATTGGAATGATTCTTTCTGTGATGGGAGACGAGTAGCTAGATCATAAAAAATAGAATTAAAGAAATATTTTCATGTACACTCTGATCCTGATGTTGAATTATCGATTACCGAAGTAATGCCACAACATCACTTGACGTGTCCACTTTCGCACCACAGAGTTTTTCTAATCTTTTGAAGGTAGCTCGCATTTTCCAAAATCCATCGCATTCATTTCCATAAAAGTTTAACAATGAAACCGTAAGAAAAATCATACGAATAGGCGTCGCAGAAGTTTGAGATCTTTGTTTATTGCAAGAACTACAAAGTAAAAGGATTGCATTCATTAAATTAAATTTTGTAATGCCCTAGTTTTGTCAAAATACTTAGCAAGTAACAAACCTGATAAGGTTGAAGATATTCAATAATTGAGATTTAACCGTCTCATCCTTCAACGCTTCGTGAACATTGTCGCAAACAACGAGGGAGAGTTTTTCTAAAGGAATTTTTCGTCTTGAACTACCACTCTCACTCTGGACAGCTGTCAGTCCCAAGAACTTTTTACGACTGCAAAATATTGTGCAAGGCACATGGAGATTCTCCAACTGCTCGTCTTCCTTTTTGACGAAGCCCTCATATTTAGGATCATTTTCATCTGGCCAGTCAGTTAACCGTATTGTTGGGATATTTGACAACGCCTCGAGTGGAACGTGACACTGTGGAGGACCAGCGTGTTTCCGTAAAGATCCAGATACTTGATGAGTTTGTCCCTTCAAACACTGGACAAGATCAATGTCATCTTCATTCGGAGTTGGCTCCTGAATCAGGACTGATATTCCATTGTGCCTGATAAGAAAGGGCGGAATAAAGCATTTGATGTCTTGATCATGCACACAATGATAAACTAAAATATTTCCCATACAAAAAGTAATATTCCTTGAACATCATAAAAGCCAGGAACTGTTTCGCACTAAAATTAAGACAGCAGGGGATGACATCACGATTTTTAGCAATTTCCAATATTTCCACAGGAAACTCTTGCGGAGTGAAGAACTCCGAGTTGACATCCACATTGTGAAACGACATCCTGGTGCGGATTTCACTTCCGAGTAACTAATTCGATAAGCTAAACCAGAAATAAAAACAAAATATAACTTTTTTAACCGGCACAACGAGCGACTAAAATTCTAAAGAATTACAAGTTTCCAAATATTTTCGAAATCTGAATTTGATCTTAACAGACTCAGACATTATCAAAAAAAAATTAGTTTTTACCTTATCTTCCAACAGGATAAGTGTCCAAAATTCCAAACCAGATGCAAACAAAGGCTGTTACAACATTTTTTGAGTTGTCCAATTTCGTGCCTACAGACAGGGGAATGATGGGACAGTCTTGTTTTTTTTGCACATCCCGTCCTTGGCAAATCTTGGCGATTCGCATTTTTTGCTTGGCATTCACGCAAATTCTCCCAACCAGTAACCAACACTTGTCCAGCCAACCATCAGCACAGGAGAAGAACTCGTGTAAAGTAATTATCATCAAGAGGAGACGAAAACCTTAATTAATTATTTGCAAAAACGTCCCCAGTTTTTGGAGTTTGATTTGATATGCAAAAATAAACCAGGAAAAGATGGGATAATAAGTTTGGAACATTAATACACAGCTGATTGTTGTATTACATCAATATTCGGGGGTAAAACTAAGTAATTTTTAAGTGGTGCGATAAATGTGATTTCATCAATTAATTCCAAAAATTGGGTATTTGTTATCCAACTATAGTTTTGTGGCGTAACATTGATTCCGCCCGGGTCAACTACTGCTGGGGTAAAATTTTGAGGTGGATACAAATCTAAGCCATCAAAGGAAAGGCAGAGCTCGGCGCCCTCAGGACCCTTGACCGTGTTTGTTGAACTTTATTATAAAAGTAAATGGATTCAATGCCAACGAGTTGGTGGGATTGACGGATTGATTGAATTGGTGAGTGAGTATTTTTCTTGTAATTTACAAAGGGTTGGGCTCGATTGTTTTTCGAAATTGAAATTATATGATACCGTCAATTTGGGAATTACAATAATTGAAACATTGAATAATATGTTTATGATGCGCTAGATTAGATATTTGTATTGATATCATTCCAATGTTATTCAGATTGACAATAATTAATTATTAATACATATTCCATTTTGATAGGCCAGCGACCAGGCCCGAAGATTATCTTTGGAAGATATTTTGCTTTGATTGTTTCATTCATATCATTGCCGACCCCTTATACCCAAAAAAGCCTCAAACCTATACGTTTTGCAACTAATATTCATGGAGAGATTTGTAAGAATTAGTCTGTCAATTTGGATTAGGTACCACATCACCTTTAAACCCAAGCCATTTCCCTCCCCTTGGTTTAATCTTTTGACCTTTAACAAGACTTAAAAAAAATTGATTTTGAATTCAAGCTAATCCTGATTCCTGAGCTTTCTAACATGGCAGTTTCATTTTCGACATCTATATCTTTCACTTTCCGAAACCACGTGTGAAATGCTATTTAAAGCAAGATTATTCATTTTCTTCCGTGGCACTAGACTAGTGAAGCGAAAGTGGGTCTAATAGATTGTTGGCGTTGGCATTCATTTCATTTTCATTGTTGCACTAAAGATTGTTGTGTTTGTCTTCGCCAATCCAATACACGTCAAGTAAGCTTCTCTACATCAAGATTAAGATAGATCTCAAATTAGGTCATGGTTGCTTGGCCTTGTGGCGTTGTAGGTCTGTATAAATATGTGAATGTAGAAGATCTCATTTAACTGCTCACTCTTCTATTGCTATTTGTTGCCCATCATTTGTTGTCGCAAATCATAAATGCAAAAAGTTGAGAGAATTCGTGTGCATTATAATCAGCAGAAATAGAATTACTCTAAACGATAGACTACATGGTTGCTGAACGCAATGCGGATGTGAACAAAAAATCGAACATAATTAGTGGTTTGGTTTGTGCTCAACCAACCAGTGCAAAATATACATTGCATAGTATAATCTGCTGTATTACACATTTACCAACCACATGCACATCTTTGTATAATGAGTCTTTAATACGAGTTGACATTCATGGACAGATGGACAGGGTCAGCCGAGGTTCATTTTAAAACAATGCCAACTTTATGCAGTGCATATGTCGCCCTGACCATCACTGTAAATCCTCCACCCATTTATTCATTTCCTTCAAATATATTTATTTTTTTCCCTCAATGTTTTGACATTCGCATATGTAAGATTATGTGCGTCTTATTTTGTGACGTACGAAACTGATTGTTTGTTGCACGGAACCGGTTCGATTTTTACCCAGTCTTTATATCTCGTCTGTAATAAGATCCCCTCGGGACGAGACATTTACCGCAAATGATTCGTGCAATTATGTCCATGAATTTACTAGAGTTGAGTTGCATTTACTGATCTATATAAGTTCTCTGGCTGCATAATAGCAAGAATTACACGGCTTTACTTATTAAGAAAATCTAAAACCAGTCAAACCATAATTTTTAATTCATGTTCTCAACTGTTCAACCCTAAGAACAGTCCAGGACATTCAGTTCAGTACGGTACAGATAAATGGAACTTTTTTTCCTCCTGCCCTCAATTGTCCGAGCCAAAAATAAGAAAATTATGCTAATGTGTGTTAGTTATGATTCTCTTACTTTGTCGTAATGGTGCTACATAAGAATTTGGGGTAACAACAAGATCACTAATTCTACTCTACGATCGGTAGGTAATTCTTAACTAATCAAACTTGTTTTCTAGTGCATAGTATCTGCAGACTACTTTGTGTGCATCAGTTCCTTTCAGTTTCTGTAAAGAAAGATGCAACTAAATTAGTGAATAGGGGACATTGGAATTGGGTGAACTTGACCATGTGTACTTTACTTGCGTAACAATGTTGAGTTTTTTGTGATTATGCTCCACAGGCCGACAATATAACATAGATATGCCCCTAAACGCCAATATACCTGTGACACCGCTGGCACAAGTGAACTATCATACACTAGTTTCAGGCAACTTGAATAACAACAAATATTTTATAATTTTTGACATCGGAGGGAGGTAAGCATGCAGTTCCTTGGATTCACAGTCAGTCACTTAATTGACGAGATATATGTGGATAATGCACATAATAGTCTGCTCTGCTGTAGTCTTTCATGTTGGCCTTCCTCACTTTGCATTTACATTGTTCTTCGTATATGAATGCATCACACATTTTATTTCATTACATTTTTATGCAGTGTGGGACCTATTTTGCATCCATTCATAGTCACATATCTTGTATTAGGGTGATAGACAATCTCCAAGAAATCAATACATGTCCATTTACTACAAGTTGTTTGGGGGTTATGCATCGTATCATGTGAACGCATGCAAATGTACGGAAAGTTTTCTTTTTTGTACTATTATAGTACAGTCAAAGCTCCTCAATTTGCAACATTCATTTGTCGCAGGGATTTTATGAGCATACAATGAGTCCTACACGGGTAAAGGGTTGTTCTACCGTATTTAATTATTAATTACATGTTTTAATCGAGGTTTCTAATTACAATTTCCATTGACATGTGGTTTTCTGAATATGCAGGGTCAACACAACACCATTTAACTCCGTGGCAGGGACTCGTACCATTTCCAGCAACTTGAGGGAGTATCGTGATTGCTGATTATCGTCATGAAAATTGCAAAATACTGAAATGATACTCCACCGAAAGTGTTTTCCAACAACTAAAATTTTCCAGTGATAAGTTAGTACGTGGGTAGTAGGCCCGATGTGAGGAACGTCAAACGTTTACAGTTATGTCGATAAGAAACAAACTCTTCTTGGCTTGTGAATCATTTCTCCGCGTGCCTCCTCTGTTGATAATTGATGAAATATTCCGTACGAGTTTTGGTTTTGGAGGACGTCCATTCCAATATGGAGGAGCTGCAGAGTCTCACAACAATGTCGTATCAGAAACCGTAATATTTCATCCTAAGGGCACCGTGCTTGGCTCCGAAGGCGGTGGCAACATCCCAGAAGGGGTATCTGTTCAAGATGAGACCACCATCTCATCTGCGGCAGGATTTCTCAAGGAAACCGTGTTGGAAACTGTTATGTGGGGATTAGATTTTGTTAAAAACAGCACCCCTTCGCACTATCACCCACAGGACAATTTGTTGTCAAATCAATCTGAAGAAGTTGTCAGCCATGTTCAAGAAATATCTAAATTCGCCGATGGAATTGCCCATGACTATGGGTTTATGTACGGTGGACAAATTTTGGGCTGTGTGCTATGTGAGTTATTTTTAAGTTCAAATTTTTAAAGTAAATATTGTCATTTTCTATTTAAATATTCAATGTTTCTTTCGTTTCAGTGTTCTTTGCAGCCGTCATTATGTTCATGCTGGCGACAGACAACCTTATAAAGCTCTACTCTCACCTGCTATCTTTTACCACCATCTACCTCTCGTACATAATCCCTTCCTACACATTGAGTGCCAATCTTGGTGAAATATTCTTCTTATCTGTGAACCTTACCTTACGCACTGTTCTCGCTGCTATATTCTTCGCCTGCAAATCTTGGTCAAGTAACCAGCTATCTCCAGAGAATCGTTTGCCTACATTCTTTGAACCAGCGATTCTAAGTCTGTTTTTCATATCTGGATTTGGCAACATTACTCCCGTGATTTTTATTCCATTGGTGATCTTACTACATTATCCTCTGATCAAGTCGCTGCCAAAATTATACAAGTTTTTGTGGCTATCATGGGGAGAGACAAAAAGAGTTCAAAATGAATACGGCTTATCCCATCTGATTCAAGTGGAGTCTGGAAGGTTGCGGATCAATACAGTTTTTCGCCTATTTTGGATGACGAGAGCCGCTTACGATGCATTTTTCCGTTGCTGTGATGAACCAGCAAGTCTTATTATTCGAAATGTGATGGTACATGGAACGGAGACTTTTACTGGAATAGTTGGATTGACCGTGACGGTAAAAGACTCAATTGTTATTCAAAATATCTATATCTAAAATTTTAGTTAATAACCATGTATGTTGCATGTGTGTCTTTTAATATCCAGGTTGCCGCTGTATGTCATCAAATTGGAGATTTCCTGCTTTGGCTACTCTACTTTGGGTCAAATAATGAAGTGGATCTTAATAGATTTGGATCTATTTCTACCGTATTGTTCTTCATTTTAAGCCTTCAGTCCGGACTAACATCACTGGATCCTGAAAAACGACTTGACCGACTACTTAAAAACGTTGCACTATTGGGAACTGCTCTGTTTCATGCTCTTCATCAATTGGTAAGTATAGTTTAATCTTTGTCTAGAGACAGCAAAATTATTAAAATTACTATTTTACGAGGAATAAAATACTGTGTTATTATTTAGGTTGCACCTCTCCTTCATGCCTTTCGAAGCTTCCAAGCAGTCCAGTTTCGAGCTGCAACACTATCTTTGGTGTTTTTAGTCCTGTCATTTTGTTTGACTCTCTCACTGCTTCGATGGACTACAATCTCTACATGGTCTTTGGCAGTACTCGCACTGGCTATCGAGTTTAAAATCAAAGTCATCATTTCCCTTGTAATATCACTGGTGGTATATCTTTCCCAGTTGGTGCAGTATCCAGATATTTTAGAAAAGATTGTGTCTTTCGCTCGCCGAATCCTACCTCGTTTCGTGATGCACTTTTTTGACAGAATGTATGATCAAATCTCCCATGAAGATATGGTGTTTTATTTGAAAACTGTGGCAAACATTGCTGAATTTGTGACTGGGATTTTTCTGTTCCTAAATGCTGTTTGGATTTTCCTCTTCGAGTCAACCAGTGCTATTCGTGCTATAGGGATGTCAATTCATGCTTATTTTAACATTTGGTGTGAAGCCCAAAAAGGTTTCAGAATTTATTCTCAAAGAAAAACAGCTTCCAAGAAAATTATGTCTTTGCAAGATGCAACCGAAGACCAACTCCGTGGGCGTAGTGACGATGTCTGCTCCATTTGTTATGAAGGCTTTGAATCAGCAAAAGTGACAAATTGTGGTAAGAGTTAAGATAAGTAGTGCATGTTTTTTTTCTGTTTCTGGTGTCAAATGCTTAAATTTGAATATTCCAGGTCACCTCTTCCACGCTGTTTGTCTTAGAAAATGGCTCTATGTCCAAAACACTTGTCCAATGTGTCATGAAATTCTTTATAAGGAAGATGTAACGGAGGATGGTCCAGCAGAACCAGCACAACCAATTCCTCCGGTCCCACCACCTCGACAAAATCGAGTCAATGCCGCCAACGTTATCCCAGATCGACGACCAGATGTAAACCAAAATAATGGCGAGAGTAGTGAGAGTGAAAATGATGATCTCAATCAGCGTCGTCGTCCACGCCGTCGTCATCCTGCCGGAGTAGGTATTGATGGCGTCATTAATAACAATTACAACCGCATTTACCGTCAACCCAACGGGAATGCTAATGACCCTGAGCAACTTCTTGTTCGTCGTGGAATTGCAGAGGGGACTGCGGGGGCTCGGAGGGATGAGGTTGACGGAAATGAAACTGACGTCGAAGACAACGATTCTGATTATGATAACGGGGATCTACATGACATTGAGGGTGACGGTTCCGATACAGATTCTTTCGTTGAGTTGGAGGATTTAGAAGTTTGGAATCGTGAGCTGGATCGAGATCATGAAGATAGAGATCGAGGGGATGGAGGTGGTATTCAGGCCGCGAATGGAAGAGGTCTAGTCCTATTCTTATAGTTTGAGGTCACTTGTGGAAGACTTTTGTTTTGTGTGAGGCTAAAATTTCTTCCAAACACGGTGTAATCGGCTCAAAAATAATAATTTTTATCAAACAATACTTGTAATGTAAAAGCACGTTTTGTCTCAATTTGCATTTACATATTCTACTAAAAGATTTTAGAATTGTATCTTCCTTTTGACTTACTTCCTCCTTTTGTGTCAGCTTTAATACCATGCCATGCCATAATATTCTTTATGCCGTGCAGAGTTCGTCTTCAATCTTTCCCGAACTCCATTATTTTATAGTCTGAAATAGTCAATGCGTTGTCGTATAGTCGCCAGGAGTTAAGATTAATTTTATTTGATGGCTTATCTTCTCACTTTACATATTTGGGATAGGTGAACAGAATAAGTGATGTGATTGTTTTGACATAGCTTTACAACATGTTGGGGTATCGTAATTAGGTTACTTTATAAATTAACTATATTATTACGAAAGACATATAATAATTACATAAACATATTTAAAAGTATTCCAAATACTGTAATATGCGAAGAGGGGTTAAAAATATTATCTGAATCGCCGCTCTTCATACAAATAAACTCGCAAGATATAAACCAATTTATTAAAATGTATTGTGTCCGTTTATAAACCATCGCCTTATGAATCGGAAGAATGGGAGCATTTATTGATCAACCAAGAAAAATAAGCTAAACTTGGCCAGAGTCAGATTAGTGATACGGTGAAAGCACACAATTGATGATATGGTCAGGCATGCAGCGTTGTTGTGCTTCGTTGTCGTATTTCGATTAAGTTGATTGAGTGATACAATGCTGGATATTATAGAATTATGGTCTCCTGGCACGCCACAAAACCAGTCTGAGCTGAGAAATTGTGCAGCAAATCTTTATGTTACAAAACGACTGACTCGTCCATCCCATAATTTATTATTATTAGAGGAGCAAACAAAATGCATGGGCAAAAATTCCTGTGCAAGTTCCGACTTTGTATCATTCATTTATGTTTGGCGTGCTCACCTTTCCCATAATTCGCATACGTTCTACCAGTTCTACGACGCTTTATTCTTGCACGCACGCACGCACGCGAAATATATTTCGCCATTCTTATCCAAACCTCACCAATGACAACATTTCCGTTCCTTTGAAGAAACTTGGAGGAAGAAGCCCTGCCAGAAGACCACTAGATAACCAGTAAATCTAGCATTTTGTCGCAACTTGCCTCTCTGTCCCATATTGTCAGAGACGGATTTCTCCTAATTTTGTACCAGTTTTGTCCCTTAAACTACCTTTCCCATCTAAGTTGTGATGGATGTGGGGGACATGCGAGGCGGGGGTGCCGTCCCGCCACGCCCCATATTTCCCGATGTCCTTATCGAAGCCACTATTAAAGCCATTAGAGCTGGTATGAAGCCCGACGACTTTTCCAAACCAGCCAACATCAACGCCAACCTTAACGCCGGCCTCAATAACCCCACCGCCCAACAATCTACGACTGCCAACCAATTCAACAAATCCGGAAAAGAATGTTGTCTCAGAAAAGTTTCGCCCCGTTTTGCGAAGGGAAGCCAGAAATCAGAGGTTTGTACTTTGTTCATAATTATGAATCATAAGCAATTGTTGGCTTCATTTGAAATAAATTACATATTTTTTTAAGGATGACGAAGAGATCTTACCTCAAGGACAAGGGCTCACTCTAGTAAAGCGGAAAGGGGCTGCTGCCAAAAGCGAGCGGAAACTGAAAACTGGTGGACCAAGCCGAAAGCTCAAGGAGGATGAAGACTCCTCCCAACCTGAGCGAACTTATCGAAATCTTGACGAGAGGCAGATGGGATTCCTAATTGTAGGAGACCAGCATCGGTATTTCCAAATGAATTATGATCCCTAAACCAAATAGAGGGATGTAATAAACCTTTTTTGTCCAGGTTTATGGGTGCATATGGCGCAGATAAGTTAATATTCCCAGCCGCACCTCCCTTGGACTTTTCCTTTTGCATGATAAACCGAATTGAGGAGATTGTGATAAATGAGGAGCATCCTCAAGTTTCCAGACTTTTTCGAATACCTGACAAAACCCCGGATGAACGATATCAAACCAGTTCACTTTGGCTGAGTTACAATGTTATCGTGGACTTTGGATGGGCTTATCAATGTCTTGTACAAGGTTTTGGACGGGGGGCCACGAGGTCTTTGCTGGCTTGATGTTTCATTTAATGCCATCAACAAGATTGATGAGGATGTAGGAAAGATTTCAAAATGCTTTAAATGTCAAATGTGGATAACCTAGATAACTTGTTTTTACATAGACACTTCTCACAACTGCCCAACCTCAAAATATTGTATCTTCACGGCAATATGATCAATGATATGACGGAAGTTAGGAAACTTCAAGTCCTGGCGAAAAGTTTGGCTACACTGACCCTTCATGTGAGTTGGTTGAGTTTGCAAACTATTATGTACATTTGCGATTGTAAAGATAAACCATGATAAAATGCTGTTAATTTTTGTGATTTAGGGAAACCCGTTGGAGGAGGAAGAAGGATATAGGATTGCTTTGGTTTACTATCTTCCGGACCTGTTGCACTTGGATTTTTCTGGAGGTACAAGGATATTGATGTTATCGCTTACCACTCCTAATTTTTTGGTACTTCATAAAATTTTTAGTCACAAAATCAGATCGAGCCAATTCACGAAACTTTGGCCGGTCATACGAATCATACTGGGAACGACGACATGAGGAGATGGAAGCTAATTTCAGATCTCAGAAGAAAGCTGCAGAAATCACATACACCGACAAAGTAATGCAAGACGAACGAGACGAATATGAAGATGTTGATTTCAGCAAATTAAAATAAAATGATGCTCATTATTACAACGCTGATTTTGATTCTCAACAATAATTTTAATAGTAAACAGTAATAGTAAAATAGTTTAGTAATTTATCCATATTAATAATTGGATCGGGATCGTGGGCTGTAGCGATCCCGTCGATCGCGATGATGAATCTTAGAACTAGAACTTTTATGATGTGATTTGGAGTAAGACCGGCTTCTGCTGCGACTTCTTCTAGACCGCTTGTTAACTGATCGTCTTTCCCTGGAACGGGATGGAGAGCTAGATTCCGACCTGCAAAACAACAATGATCAACCAATTAAGAATGCTATTCTGAAAATGTGCGATAGACACAAAAAGCCCAATTTTGATTTCATATAAATACCTAGATTTTCTGCGTTTCTTCTTCTTATGTCGTTGTGGGCTATCATCGTAGGTAATTGGGGAAGGACTTCGTCGAGGCTTCTTGGATCTGAAAAAAAGGAATGAAAAATTAAACCATGTAGCCTACTCATTGGCAGTACAAAATTGTTATCAGTGATAAGTATTGCATACTCTGAAGTTGATTTGTGAGAGTGATCTCCGTCTATTTTCCTTTTCTGTTCATTTGTATCCCTATTCTGAGCAGTACTAGTATTATTGGAATTTAATGCTGATCCCTCGCTGCCAGGAGGCTTGTTTGGCGACGCAGTGAGTGATACAGGGCTGGAATTCGCGTCATTTGTGCTCTGAGCAAGTTTGTCAGCAATCGTAACCGCTTTTGCTTTATCCTTAGACTCTTTGAATTTTTTCCGAGCGGCTTTGTATTTCTTCATAAACTGATCGTAATCAATCTGAAATTTAAAAAAAAGAAATATTTTCAATGACAATTCGTTTAATGAAGATGTAGGTTATTTTATTTCATAATAATTCTTACCCTAGGACGGAGATAAAGTTCGAGGATCGTGTCGCAAATTGTCACAATGTCGTCTTCCTCCACGTCGAATATAGTGTACCACGGAGGATTTGACGGAAGTACTATTCTTAATTTTCTGGCACTTAAAAATATGCAAGCACAAGCTATTGCTTCTGGTTTATATCGCACAAATACGTTAGACCGCAAGGCATCTGACATGTAATTCCTGGAAAACATAAGTAAATTTCAACAAGTTGCATTTTTCGTACTATTATTGATATTTCAATATATATTGGAAAGAACTACATACCACGACATTTGGACAAAGTTTGATTCCCGATCGTAGCCCAACTGCTGCATATACACCACAATAAGCTGAAAATATAAAGTTTCCAGTTATTATTGTCTGATCTTACTATGTAATAAAACGGTGTAAAGTCTCACAGATATGTTTACTTACCTTATGAGGGTGTTTTACATGAACACAAAAACCCAACTCCTTCAAAACCCGTCGTTCTGCAAGAGTTACTTCACTTTTCAGTTGAATATAAAACTGGTCCAATATCATGGGCTCAATTGTTCTGAAATAAACACGGAATAAAACATATTATTACATAGAGACTCGCATTGTTGCGACCATGAGCAGAGCAATCAACCCATCCGATTCAACTTTAGTGAACTGTTTGTGTGTCGTATATTGCGAAGCACAACGAAGTCGTCCGGTAATGGTGGTGCCCATTGACAGTTAGCATGTGTTACAAGTGTCATATTCAGAATTACAAAATAATAATAGAAGAACTAGAAGCTAATGAATGATGCAAGCTCTTAAAATTCTATGGCTTGATAAAACGTATATTGTTAAGAACTTGGACCATTTTCTAATATTTAATCTAATCGTTTAACTAGCTCAAAATGGGGACAAACAAATAATAGGATGGTTTTGAAAAAGGAAACATCCTCGTTCAGTAACACAACTTATGGAAATATATAAACAAAACAACTAATTGAATAACATTGTTCCAGCGAACGGTGAGTAAATTGTTTGGAAGTGCTCACCGCGGTCCGATAAGGATAAAAAAGAGGAAACAGCTGAAACAATATCCAAATGAATTAACTCAAAAATGTTCTGAACGTAACGCTCATTTGGCTGTCTTAGGAAGGAAACGGAAGACGAATGGGATTGGTTGGGCCTGTCTAATGAGAAGAAGAGAAGGTAATGAGCAAAATCTACTTTTTCGTCTTCCTCAGAGAAGGGGTTTTCGCTTGGCTAGAAATTCTAAATAAATAAATACGTTCTGAATAATGACTGAAAACAACAAGTACAATTAGAATATATAAAAGAACAACGCGTGGTTCGTAAAGAAATGCGTCACTGTCAACGGTAAAGCCAGGAACAGTACCGGATGAGTCCGTTGTACTCGCTTGCACCGAGCAACACTCACATGTGCATAAAGCGATTGTCCTAAAAGAATAATAGTTTCTGTAATGATTGCTCTTACAACTTGACACACGGCGTCAAGTATTTAATCCCAATTTAATAATTATTCACTTACTTTCCACTTCGAAGTTGATGTAGATGATGGAATACATTGATAATATCTCTAATTCTACGCGGAGCTTCTTCAATCTTGGAAGCGAGATATATACAGGCCATCGCGGTGTGTTCCATATCTTGCCGAAGAAAGGATTTTGTGTAATATAATCTATGAAATAAAACTTGTCCAGTAGCCATCGCCGTCTGCAATTAAAAAGAATCCAAGAAGACATGAAATTATTTCCCTGTTTAAAAGTAGCAATTAGAATACACATTCAATTTTAATTCGTGGTTTTATTGAATGAAACCAACTAACCTGAGGGAGCTTCAAAAGTATTCCGGCCGAAGAAATAAGTTCACAACCTACAACCCTTGTTTCCCATTCCATATCCGGTTCCATCCCATCTTGAGAGGAGGGTGTCTCTGCAGAAGAATTGTCCTTATCCAGCAGAGCATTATCCGAGGTAAGTACTATCTTTCCGTAAACTTTGGGAGGATTAAGAGCCACAGTTGAGGAGGAGGTGGTTGTGGGAGTGGCAACATTTCCATCGCTCGTATTTCCTCCGCCAGGTAGGGAAGAATTGGAAGCACCTCCTCCGCCGGGTGTGGGGGGTAGATTAAGTTTGACACTGCTATCTCCTCCATCCACCATTTTCTTGGAGTCTCCAGGGGCAGGGACAAAAGAACTATTGTTATTTTGTGGTGGCACTCTTGTCGACGTGGACGCCGCGGCGACGGAGGTTTTACCTCCCAAGGAACTTCTACCGCCAAGACCAACGTCTACTCCTCGCAAACCTAGACTCCCACTGATTGATACACTCATGTCCAGCAGAGCACAACAATGAGAGTTGTCGACGAGGAGGAAAGTATTAACAATTAAAAAGAATAAATTAATTTTTAATTTAAAATGTCGCAATTCTTGCAACAGTCGACAAAAGTGGATTTGGTTTGAATGATGGCTGTTCCTGAGTCACGCACACTTGTGAAGAGCGCCAAATGGGTGTCTCGCTTTACCCTAAAGCGAGTTATTCCTGGAATTCAGCATGATTTTTCCAAAAATGCTTACAATTCTTTAAAAAAATTCGAAAATGCCATCAATTCCTTCATGTTTTACATTTATAGCTGTTTTATTTCTTTACAAAGAAATATTATATGGCTGTCGAAATGTTATGAATGCAACATTATTCATTGAGATCGGTAAAATCGATAATTATGATATGAAGAACTTATACAAGATTAGGAATATTAGTTTTAAATTTGCATAAGAGACTCTCCAGAAGCATTGGGGTTAGGATAAGGTTCTATTGGTGTATTCGAGCTAGCTGGAGAAATTTCTTGACCAGCGTCAAGTGCAAAGGATGGTCCTTCTTGTGACTCGGCTTTCATACTTGAGGATTTGGATGAAGAGTACGATTTACGTTTTGATGATGACGGTGACAAGGATTCAGGATGGCCATCACATTTTTCAATATGTTTCCGCATCCTGCCTGACTGATTGGAAACAAGATGTCCACAATGTGAGCACTTTTGTTTAATACAACCATTTTCATCATACGCTTGATCAAATAATTCTCTAACTCTGTCCAATTTCCTTCCCATTTTAATCGTTCCCTCTCCACCTCCTGTTCCTGATGGGCGTTTGAATCCAACCGTGGTTAACCTCTTCACCACTTTACTGTCCATGTTGAGTTTATTGCTGGAACTACATTTTGCGAAATGATTTTTTAACCGTTGTGCTTGATTGCTAACGAATTCTTGACAAGTGTAACATTTTGCTCGAATTTTTCCATCCGTCCCTGAAATCGAAAATTGTAGATATTGAAAATTGAAATAAAATAATTGATCGTTAAACTTACCTTGAATCTGTTCGAAATATTTGTGGATTTGTGATTTTGGTTTTCCCTTTGGCGTAGGCGTAAGTTTCAAAGGATCCAGTTCTTCACCTGGAATGCGAACACTTGCA
>JAAXNX010000505.1:0-28067 GCA_036491905.1 Folsomia manolachei | reverse complement strand
GAAAGAGGTACAAATTAAAAGGGACTTTCATCCCAGGGACACAAAGCACTCAATCCTGTCCCTTATTATGTTGCAGTAGGTTTGAAATGACTCTTAGACTAGATTTGGGTTCAATTTTGTCCCTGTCTCGTTAGCAAAGTTATATCCAACTTCGGTTGGAATACTTGGAAAGACTGGAACCAAACCAAACCACGGACAGATTCAGCGTCAACAAGACAATGGAGCGTGCTCATGGTTAACCTACCACTGGCTTAAAATTAACTATTATATTGTTTCACAATGTGTTGGATGATGGTAGGTTGTTTGGTGGGATAGAGATGTGGAGGATATAACTGGTTGTAATATTGGAGTGAAAATGATAAATGTGGGTATAAGACTGTAAACTTGTGAATATCCATCCACTTTGTTACATCTATACTCGTAGTCATAAGGGCTAGGGTTCCATAGGCCTGAGTTAAAGGCCTGTAACGGAGGATGACGATTATTATGATAATGGAGCTGCTTTATGCCTGGTTTCTTTAGTAATGGATAAATAGATGCAATGCACAAAGTTTTGCACTTATCATTTATACACTGGTATATCATTCAAAGTGCAGCTCTGACCGTTGTGCAACGTCTTCTCGGAAGTTTAAGCGGACCATAAAATATTCTGGATTAGTTCTTTGATTATGTTGTAAACTGCTGAAGTCTACACAGGAAGGGTGACGGACTTTATGGAGTTGTGGAGCAGTTCATAAACTCAATGTGTGTGAATACAACGTTTTGAATGACTGGATATTGGATTGACGGATGAATACATGTGTACAAGGCTCTGAATATTTGGTAATGAAACACATATGTACCTACTTTGCAGTAATCTACTTCACAGAAAGTGAGCTGGACGTTATAATCAAGTACTTTGTATGATATTTTAATTATATTCGCTTCTCTAAATCATGCGTGAATGCAAATAAAATAATGGTTAAATTGTTTCAACAAAACTCGCAAAACTCTTAAACAAATGGCAATTGACATTTTAATACATTAGCGAACTAATATGTAAAGAAATATGTTGCCGTCTTGGCGTCA
The DNA here is from genome assembly GCA_036491905.1 of Folsomia manolachei. NCBI lineage: Eukaryota > Metazoa > Arthropoda > Collembola > Entomobryomorpha > Isotomidae > Folsomia > Folsomia manolachei. Next base: position 26,999 of record JAAXNX010000505.1, on the reverse strand, counting down.
GCTAATCAAACAACAACCGTAATTCAAACCGTTTCTGGTATAAACGACATTTGCTCCAATCTGACACATTTTACGAGGCTCGTTCAGCAAATCAATGTTTAACAAACAATTATTGCATGTTCCTTGCAGAACTAGAAACAAATCGAGTTACTTCTTATCCAGCAACATACTTATTTACCTCTTGTAAAAACAACGTCATAAATAGACTCCAGTGACAGTCGGTAAGTTAAGTCAAACCCAAATAGTGAATTGAATCACTAAACATAACACACAAAAAATAAACTGCCGTAATTGTACTCAAACGTAATATACAATATACACAAACGTAATCCTTGAAATTGCTTTTAAGAAATTAAACTGATAAAAACATTGACTTAATCCTTCAACCACATAAAAACTCGAGTCCAATTCCATTCCATTTATCGTACAAGTTTAAAAAAATGTATTTAGTTGAGTGAGTTATACACCAAGTAACCGACGCAATGGAGAAATGCATTACATAACCATAGCCAGAATATTTCCAGCGTGAGACACTTATCCTCTAACTGACTTGTCTCGTTATCTGGATGCATCCACTTCTTTTTTTTAACAGGACAGAACTCCTTTTTGCCGTAGTTCGTCGTTAAAGTCAAAATTGATGTAGTTTATAGATACGAGAGTAGAAAAAAGAAATGACGATTTGTCTCCAGAAGAAGATTGGATCGATATAGCGATAACCAACGAAACAACATGGAAAGTGGAAATGTCCTCTTGTATCAATACATTGCCATTAGTTTATTCACTTGAGGAGGGCAGAGTTAAGTAGGGCTGTACTACTGGCTGGTAAGTTTTCTGTGAAGAATATTACTTCTTATCTGACGGCCCTTTTTAAATACAAAGCCTGACCACACCACACCACACCAACCTCCAACTAATGAAATACTTGAGGGGAGTCGGGAATATAATGGGGAATTATATTCTTCAAAATGGAATTGAATTGTGCAACAAGCATGTCATGAGAAAACTGCCTTCATTCATTCAACTGATGGATATTTCTGCAGAATTGTATTCCACGGCACATATGGGTCTTCTGAGGATAAGAAAGAAATTGGGTAAAGCCACACATAACTTTGCTTCGTTGTTCAAAAAGATCCAGCACAGATAGAGAGTGACCACCAATCCAATAGAGGCAAGATAATAGAATTTAGTTTATAAAATGAAGCTCAAATTTCCAGGCTCGCTCAATTCAAGCTATCGTTGCAGTCTTGTGATGTGATGAGTGAGACAAAAAATTGAATGAAATACGCCCAGCAAATGAGTACCTCAATTTTATGGCAACAGTCAAACTTGACTACTTCCTGTCAACCTTTACAATTCCCAATGGAAATTTGGACACACGAACGAAACAAAAGAAAACAGGTACAAGTGTTGCCTACCGTTTACAAGGATAGATTTATAGATTGCTCTGGAAATAAATATTTCTACGGATTGAGTGAAAGAGGGAGGAATGAAAAAGAACAAACCTCAAGAGTCAGTAGTGGGTGGTAGGTGTCTTGAGCCAGAATATATCACAGAGTCAAAAGAGAAATTGTCACAGATGCTGAACATATTTTGCGAGTAATCAATATCAGGATTGGACTGCCTCTCTCCGGAAACTATGCCCGATTTCCCAGAAGAATACTCGACAAGAGAGAAAGAAAGAGGACATAATATCACATAGTCAACATGCCAGACATCTAGGACTGGATCTCAAAAATGCAATCCAAAATCCGGCATCACATCACCCAAGACAGCTTTTTTTCTTTTGCTGACTTTCACATCCTTGGACTCCTTCAGTCTGGCTGGCTGGTTGGTGATCAGTCTGCACTCAGTCATCCATTATTTTTGTGAGGAAAACTGGAGTAAAAATAACGCCGAGTAAATCGAGTCGACTAGTAGTTTACTTTCCAATTTTTCCACCATCCATAAAACAACAGAGTTTGGGCTGAGGGAAAGTCTGGATGGGTGAAGTATGTGGACATGTCTCCAAAGAAGTCGCCATGATCCTGTTTTAATGTTATCAACTCTACCGACCAGAGTGTCGGTGGAAGTAAAGGCAACACAGCTCATCAGTGAAGGAAACAGGAGACAAAAGTCCATAAAATATATCTTCTCGTATCGTTTCCTATCATTCAGCCCAGTTGAATAGTTCAAGTATTGAACGTCAATGCCAATGTTTCCTGAGAGTGCTCTTCATTCCAACTGAGTGACTGAGTGAGTGAGATGCTTCCACGACAGCCGACAGATATGATAATAATATGATGATCTTTGAATATCTCGAAATATTTTATACACTTTGCTCAAGTCTGGCAAAAGCCATTACGGAACTACTCTCCCGTTTGTCTGGGTGTCACTTTGCCAAAGGAATAAGAAAACGAAGGCACTGGCGGTGCTCTTTTTTTGGGAGAATGATAAAGATTCATTTTGAAACAATCTTCGCTTGTCAGCTCATAAAGATAAGTCTTGCAGCGTGAGTGGAATGTAAGTCCAACCACATTGGGGAAGGAAAAGCCTCCCATCCAATCAACGGGGGGAATGTTGTCATAAAAATGTGCCGTATATTTTTAAAATACTGCGTCACAAAGCACGCCATCAGCTTCATGATCAATTTTTACCAACTATTTATTTACACTGGGCTCCCTAGTTTGGAGAAAAGTCTGCTTCATTATTCCTGACTTTCTCCGAGATAATTTGTGGAAGCAAACAATGTTCTACTTATTTTAAGACGATAACCCATAAATGTGGGATATGGCTGGGCGTCAAGTTGAGTAAAGTCTTGTAATTTTAATGGTTGGATTGGAGCCGACTCTTCTTAGTTACACCATTATTATTTGACTTGACTTTTGTGGTGTATGGAAGAGTTGGGTAGGATAAATAGAATAGATGTTGATTCTGACTGGTGGTAAAAGAAGGTCATCAACTTTCTCCTGAACCTTTCCTCTCCAATTAATGGGAGCAATCTAATCCAATTACAAGTTTGAGTTTGTGTACATAGAACAAAAGTTGGGGATGGGAGACTTTATAGTGCCCTTACTAAGGAGTCCTTAGGGTTATATAGTAATAATCGTAACGCTTTTAATCGGGACTGGATTAGTGAATTCCTTATCTAAAATAATACCATGTCCGTGCTCTACTTTTCCTTGGAGTAGTCGTAGTCTTGTGGATTTTACATTTTACTGCGATTCACAAATCCTCTTCAATTCAACTAATTCTTGTAGTTTGTGGGACGAAGTGTTATTTACTTTACTCGACCAAAAGGAAAATTCGAAAATCCGCAAAGATAGCAATTCAAGTGTAACTAGTTTCAATCCATTGCACTGATTTTGTACTAGGAGGCTTTCACAAGGAAAGTTTGGGCTAGTCATAAATACTGGGGAGTCTAAAAACTACTATTAAAGGCGCAAAATAAACCTCGGCTGCATATTGAGTAAAATAAAATAAAACTAAAAGTAGAGCAAAGTTAAGTATTTCCTCAGAATGTCATGTCAATCTGTAGTGGATGACGTAAAATACAGTTTTCTCATCACAACTACATGTAATTCTGGGACTATCCAAATTCTGTTATGTCCACCAAAAACCAATGAACCAACTTTTATAGGGCCCAGTTTCCTATCCAATACTTATAAGTGTAAAATCGAGGATCAAACCAAGTCTCAAAAAACTTATAACTTATCTCCATGCCCAACTTTGGTCTGTCCTCGTACTTACTGGAAAATCCTCAGAAAAAGGCTTCCCTTGTGAAAAGATCCATAAGTAAAGCGATTAGCTTTGAGTTGAGAGAACTCAAACATGTGAAAACCGCAATTTCCAACTTTCTAAAGTTGCTTCTTTCCCAAATGTTATTACTTATAACATTTTTCTCCTTGGATCTCCACCCACTGGGCTAAGAAAGGAGTTTTGGATGTGGAGAAAGTTGATCTTGCTCTCTTTCACTTTCTCCCCATAACGCCACTCCTTTATTTGCGGAGGAATAATTTGGATAAACACGCCACAATGGGATGGATCCTATCGGCTGGTCGGCAAGTTTTTTGTGTGCAGAGCTAAAAAAATTGTAGGGAAGGAAGGCATGACATTGTATTATTTCTTTACTTTACATTAACTTTGGTCTTGTTACATAATGTGGAAATGGATTTCTACTCAGTTTCATTTTCTATTCCTCCACTAAGTTGGAAGGAGTCGTTCGAATTTTTGTAGAGGCTCTTATTGACGTAGGAATAATTCTTTTAGGACTTAAATGCAAACGGGCAAATCCTACAAAAGAATAAGAATAAGACGAAGCGGCGGGGCTGATCCTTTTCAATTGGACAAAGAAGCAAAAACTGATTGAAGTGAGTGAGTGACGTATAGAATAGTAAAATAGATGCGATTAGCTCAACTCTGACGTTTTCATAACAAAGTATTTCCATCAGACAAAGTTTTTGGAGAGATTAAATTTGAAAGATTTCTCAAGAAATTGAAATCCATGATTCAGAACGGAACCAATATGTAAAGTAAAGCAGTGGGGCTGGCTGGGGCATTCAAAGCGACAGCTGTAACAACGAAGCCAAGAACTTTACCCAAGTACATGTTATTCCCAACTGGTGTCTTAACATATTTCTTGACTATGTAATAGGTCAAGTGCCGTTAGAAGTTGGGAGAGATCTATTATTTTGTGTGTCGTACACTTGCCTCCGTTCTGGATAGAAATATTAAATGATAAGTCCTATAGAGTGGTCTTAAATAAATAAATTTCTCGTAAACATAAATTTCAGCGTTTTCATCTCCGATCATTTATCCAAGCAATGTAACGTTGAACTGATTGTAGAATTCTATTCCTTGAAAGGAATGTATGCTTGAGATGATTGTAAGCAACATTCTTCCAGATATGTTGGAAATATGTCAAATTTTGAAAGGCGAGATTCAGTTGGAAATCCGTTATCAGTTAAATTCCTTCCTATGTTTCATAATTTAATCAAGCTTAAACATTGTCAACTTCATCTCTGGAATGGGATAATAGACAAGATTAAGGAATATAGAGGAGTTTCAGAAGAATGCATGACTGGTAAATACAAATTCTTGAATTTATACAATATCTTTTATTCTTCCGCTTTTCTCCATATTAAGATTTTAAGGCAGACTAAGGAATAACCGGCATAAACATTTTCTGAGGGTTAGTTACCAATAGAAAGAAGGTTGAATATTGATAGAAATGGAAAGACACAAAAATGCAAAGTACTGAATTCTCGTGATGCTGGCAAAGTTATTAAATTGTGATGGAAATACAAGATCTCATAATACTACTTGCTCCTTCAAAATCAAATTATATTTGCGAATTGTTTTGTCTAAAATAAATCATATTCCGAGTCTCTTAGTAATTGACAAGTATTTTGAAGGACATAAAGGCTCATTCAGATGGAAAAGACGTACATCTTTTTTGAACTTTTTACTACTTTCCCTTTGTTTTCTTTAAGGATTAGCTTCTCAAAATTTAAGGGCTGGCGATGGGTGGTAGTAAATGATATTCATTCAAATCAACCCTGTCGTAAATATTTCCTGCATCCAAACACGGGACAACTTGACTTCCTGGCACTTGAATGAATAAGAAGCCTTTAGATTCTTAACCCAACAAAGTTGGAGCCACTAAAAACAAAAAAGTGTCATGTGAAAAGTCTAAAGTTAATTTTAAAGAGTCCAACTAACAGAGTTGTCTTCATCCTCTACTTCCTTTACACGCAATGACATCTCATAACATTAGCTGGAGCAATTCATGCACCGGTACAAAACTTAACTTGATACATCTGCCACGAACCTCAAACATTACCAAAAAGCCAAAGAAACTAAACTATGACGATGAGTGAAGAACATGCGGTGCACATTCCCGTAAAGTCTTTCAATTATACATGAATGCACTTCTACAACCAAGTTGGTTGAACCAACCAGTCGCACATGTTCCATTCTTGCTTTTGTGCTCTCTGTCTTGTTTTAAACTAATAAAAAAAGTTCCCAAGCCATAATCTTCATGAGTATAGAATACACAAGTTGGTTGAACGAGCGTATTTAGAATTAATGTCAAAAGTCAAAAGGAGAGGAAAGAATGTCTCAGATTTCAAAAAGTTATTCCAATCCATTCCAACGGAAGAGCGATAAGATGACGAAAGCCAGGACTAAGTACAGTGTGATGAAGCTTTCAACTAAAAAATAAAAAAGATTGTTATCCTTCCAACTAAATCCTTACTGTGCTCTTAATTGCTTCGTTTTTTATTAGCTCTTTACTTGGGCAAGGCAGAGTTTCAAAGAGTCGTTGAGAGTTCTCTCTGGAACCATCCAAATTGTCATTTAATATTACAAGTTGCTAGGTTAATTCTCAAACTTATGAAAACAACTGCTACTTTGTTCCACTTACTTTAAATACAAAACAGTTGCCTAATTTAAGGGCCTTGCTTTTTCCTGGGTATAAAATCCTTTGAGTTTAAACCTTGTTTATAAGCCTCTTCTCTTGAGAAGGAAACGGAGTCAGGAAAGAAAGAACAAGGATTGAATGGAGCCTTGTTTAAAGTAGCCATTAAAAGTAAACCCGTTTAATTAGGATTGAAGTCATTTTATGTATTGTTGCTGATATTAATATAAAGTCGGAAATAAGGCTTGTCCTACATTTTGTTAACAAACAACACTTCGTTTCTAGCGTGTACTTGAACACTGTCGTGTTTTGTCGGTGCATGCCTTGATTTTCTCAGGGTAACAAGAATCTTGTGCATTTATCATGCAATGCAATCCTTACTAAATACTTGGACTTTTTGATGATGGAATAAATGCTGGCTACCGTAATTCAGTAATGGTTCACGGCGGAGTGAGGGGAAGAATGGATTTAAATTGTGATATAATAACCCATGCATGGCTAAACTCCGTAAGTATAATTACCTAGACTAGAAATATAGGTTCCAGAGCTTGGAGGAAAGGTAATGAATCCAAGGAATGGAAACTATTAAAATTTATTGGAATCCCAGAGAACTGGACAACACAAAACAGAGAAATGAGGAAATGGCAGGATTTGTATATTTTATTCAGATTTTATCCTTTGCATTAGAAACAAAAGATTATAGTTTATTTATTTTATATCATGTTTTTAGGAAAACACAATAAAATCTCTATTCACAAATTGCCTCGAGGTAGGAAAACAAAGGGGTCTTGGTCTAAAAAGATTTCGTGTTTCATACATAATGAGACATGGGTAAAATTGCAATAAAGGTTGGTCAATTATAGCGGAGGGAGTTGCACACAATAGCAATATCCAGCATTGTACTTTATGACGTGTATTAACCAAAAGTTGTATGAAAGAAAGTAATGAATAAATTCCATGCGGCTTTTCCATAAATAGTTGCACCAACCATGCCATGGACAGAGTTGTAATTAAGATGAGCAGTGCCAACCTTACACGCAGGCCCCAGTGGCTTGGCCCCAGCAGTAGTATGTAACCTCTAACTGTTTCATTCATGTCTGCGAATAAATAAAGTCTCGTCTATTTCCGCCATTGCTAGAAATGTTGTCATAAACAAGGGTCTAGCTTGCAATCACAATAAATATAGGAGATGACTGGCATATAGCAGTATTACGCATGTTAGGCTGTTCCATGTGAATATGTGGATATTATACCGGAATCCCATTTGGTTACATTGATACTAACTCGGTTGAGCTAATAAATTTGAGGAGAAGCTCAGACAATTTGGAATTATTAATATTGCTCCAGTTCACAAAGTTTGCGTTTGGCTTTACTCCGAATGAAGGCCACATTTCAAGAATGAGCAGTTGTAAAATTGAGATGATAAAATTTGTTTATGGAAATTTTATACATGTAAGTTGTGAATTTTTGTGGGTTTTCTAAGAAACAATTCACTTGTTAAGATGAGTAGAGGCCAAGTTGTAAAGTCTTGGGTAGACTTTCTCCAGTATTTTGTGTTGGTAACCTTTTCCTAAAGAAACTAACTCCCTAATTCTTGCCAGGAAAACTTTATATCTTATCTCGTCTCCTTGTACAAGTCACACTCAGACTGCAGCCAAAAGGACAATTTCACTAATTAAAGGACTCGCTACTACTGTTTATGTCTTTTATGTGGGCAAAAGTTGGATCGAATATAAATAAAATAAGTCTTGGAATCAGGTTGGATTGTGTTGGTTTGTCTCCCTCCTGAATTCTGATACATTATTTACTTCAGTTACAATGCCATGATAGTAAAGTCAGACTGCCTGATTATTATCAAGCACTACTGTCCTCGTATAATGCTCCGAATATTCCCTCACCCTCTCCCCATTTCTTTGCCTCATTTGTTGGGTGGTCAGTCCAGCTTCATTTGCTTGGAGTCATGTCCACAATAATGTAGACAAGAGAAAATATTGTGTCCTTTTCCTATGCCGTGCTTAAATCAGGGGAGTCACGGAGGTAATAAAATCCTAGAGGGCAAAGGTTTAAGAGTGCGGGTAGTCTCCTATATATGCCTGTTTTCACTTGTAAGAGTGCTTTCTCCAGCTGGGAATATTTTGATAGCAGTCAGTCCCAACGTGGCTCGTAATTAATTAAATGGAGAAAGTCGACATTTTTCCAGGGGTAGATAAGCTTTGTGGCAATTAATCATACTTGCCATGTGAAAGCTATTGTTTCACTTTTAACTAACATTTGTACTCAGTTACTGGTTGTGTTGACGATATTAAGCTAATTTTTGTTGATGTGAAAGATTTGCAATCAGCACACGCAAATTTCGTATACAGCCATTAAAATCACACTCTGAATTACTACTTGCACTTTAATGGTTGTGTCAGAGGTATTTCATTCCAGTTTTGTGCTGGAGGCTGTTATTGTGCAATGACAGAAGTCACTATCAACTGAATTCAGACAACATGGTAAACAATTTACCATATCCTTTCCACTGGAATGAGAAATGTAGCCAAGTGAAATGAAAAGGGAGTCCATGAATTAGTTGGAGTAAAATAAAAACAAAATTGTACACATCGCAATAACATGGATTCATTACAAAGACATTATACCTGAGCAGAGAAAGCAGAACAGGTAGTGTAGTAGAAAACACCTTACTTTCATGTTTATAGCATTAACACCGGAAATTTACGAGATTTATTTCCCTCCACCCACTTCTTTTCTTGCTTCAAAATGAATTCTTTGTTCATTTTTCTTTCTCACTTTTTTTCGCCATACACCTTACTTTCCTCAAAAGGTGTGTGTGCATCCCTCCTACTACATTTAAGCCTCAATTTATTATTCAATCCAAGTTTCATCGAGATCTCAGCAAAAAAAAAGTTGCGCCTCCAACTGTCAAGTTCAGATTCTATATTCGATGAAGAGTCAAAAACAGGAGAAAAGGTGAAGATGCCTTAAAAAGTTTACAACCACGCCATGCCATGCCAGGTAAGGTTCTATTTCTGTACCAGGTCCAAACCATTGGTAGCTCGGATATCAATGAATTGGAATCCAGGAAGTTTTGAGTTTCCGACAATTTTCCAGGCCAAATTATTGTATTACATCATTACTGGGGAAGGGTGGTGTATAAAAAAAGTAAGTGATAGTAATCCCAGAGTTTGGTGGGAATTGGTTTGGTTGACTTTGCTGTTTGCTTGGGAAAGAGATGAGACTTGCATCTGGGGAGGCTTTAAAACTATCGAATTTTATTTCACAATTGCCATAAAATTGGAACAGAGGAGAGGTAGGAAATTTTTATGTTATTTCGCACTGGTGGGGATGAATCATATTTGAGGAACGTGAACTTTTTTATGCGTCTCCTCAGCTCTCCCTAATGATAAATTATATTCGGAAGCCAATACCCTGACTCAACTCTTCCTCCTGGAGTTTTTATGGTTGGTAGAAAACTGGAGGAGGAGAAGGGCGAGGGGTGGATGGATGGATGGATGCTTGGGTGTGAAGAGAAAGTCAAAAAATAGAAGGGAGCCACAATTTCAACGCTTTCCCCAGTTGAAAAGGTCATTCCAGTTCATTCTGGCATAAATTTATACTCCAAAACTATCGATACACATTCCATCCGCGTTTTCCTTGGGATTCACAAAAACTTTCATTATTATCCAGAAAAGGGTTGAGCCAATTTAGGCTATAAGCACAGTTCTGCTAGTATATAGTTATATATTGGTAGCTGCCTTTAAAAAAAATATATTGTACTTTCTCAAAACTTTCACCCACCACCTTCACCTTTCCTCAGTTTAATCTCATCTCAATCCTGGTTCTACCAAGAATGCTATAGGCAATATCCCACCAGAGTCTTGATCACTCTCACATGCCATCACTTTATCAGGAAGTAATACCAAGGAAACCAACCCTCGTTAGGTTCAGTAAAAAAAAGTAAACAGACTCCAAAAGAATGGGGCAACTGACTAGGTAAAGAGTTGTTATATAAGTTGCCTAATATGTGTCTCGAGTCCTATTTCAGTTGACAATGGAGTCAGCTCGGAATCCGTCATGGTCTTGGGTTGCTTATGCCATTACCCTTTCACAAGTCTTTCACAACCATTTTAAAATTTTCATGAAAAATACATCTCGCCCTCACATCTCATCAGAGGAAAGTGTGAAAAGTTTTGGGGAGAAGAAAATGTAACAACCTTATTTCTTCTTGGTTGTTATTTTCCCTTCCAATGAACCTGATTGTATTTATTCATAGCCTTCCTGCAGTGGTGGGTAGGTAGGTAATATTGTCTGCACTTGACTTTTCCATTCTACACTCCCATGCATAAGATAAAGGGTTGGGTGAGAAGAGTCTGGGTCTTACCTTTCCGCATCGATTTTCACTTTTGCCTGTTTCTCTCAGGATGCAACAAAGCAAGCTCATCGGTATCCAACAATGCCTAGCACTAAGTTGCTTTGTTGTCGGAGGTAAAGATAAGTCGGGGAAGGATCTAGGACTAAATAAACTCTGACTGGGTTTGTTGATGGGAAATCTGAAAGTCTGCAATCTAGCGGAGCCTCAGTTACCGAGGAGCAGGAGCAGATAAGTATAAGGTGTAGAGGAGTAAGTAAGCCATACCTTTCTCAAATTAGAGGAGCGGTGAAAAATCGGGATGGCAATCCGTACTGACTTGACTCATGATAGATTAGGTCCCATTACTGCCACTTCCACCTTCCACCAAGGAGGATGAGTGTGAAAATAGGTGGATTAGAACAGAACTGAGCTAGTTTAGTTGGATGCACATAGTCAGAGGAGAGGATAGTTGTATTACTTGAGACTTTTTCCAGAGTCAGTCAACTCAACCAGTTACTTTCTCTACTTTCACCTTCTAGAACTGCAGCCAATCCTGGTAAGCAGTGACTGGCTGACTGACTGGCTTGGAAATTATTAAGCAACCAACTTTTCCACTATCCAGCCCTGTATTTGACTCTGTTTCTGTTTATGCTCCAATGTGTCCGTGATACCATTTTAAAATTTTCATGAAAAATACATCTCGCCCTCACATCTCATCAGAGGAAAGTGTGAAAAGTTTTGGGGAGAAGAAAATGTAACAACCTTATTTCTTCTTCCTGGTAAGCAGTGACTGGCTGACTGACTGGCTTGGAAATTATTAAGCAACCAACTTTTCCACTATCCAGCCCTGTATTTGACTCTGTTTCTGTTTATGCTCCAATGTGTCCGTGATCCAGGCACTTTATCCAGGTCTGGCTACAAACTCAACAGATTTCCAGCTATCAAAGTTGATGACACCTAACTTTTAAAATATAAAACAGCACCAGCAGAATTGTAGGAGAGTGAGAGAAAGAGAGCAAAATTCACGTTTCCTTCCCACCCTTAGCTATTTATGTATCTGGTCCCACACTTACTTTCACTCCACTTCCCCTAGGAAAGCAATCGGAAATCTGCATTCTAAATAGGAGCAGCCCAATTCCAAAGTAACAATCAAAAACTCATCCAATCAAAATCAAACGGCTCGTTGCCTCATTCCAACCACTCCGTCCTGAGTTAAATTCATGGACTCATCACGTAGGAGTGCAGCGTCACGTAAAGTCACCACGTCAAAGTTTCATCCTTTTCTCTGACAGGCTTAGAGTAAGTCATATACTGCTAGCAGACATCACATCAATCTAGTTGGAATAAATTGTGAATCTCTTACGAATGAGTTTACCAGAGGAGGAAGTTTCTTCATTCTACAAATTATGTTATTATATTTTATATTATCTTTGAAATTCATGAAATATCTGGGCCACTAAAATTTAAGGAAATACCTTCCAAAGCTTTTGTCTCAACTTGCATAATGATCTGTTTTACTGGGTAATTTAATGGGTAGTTAATTAGAAATATAATAATATGGTAACAAGTTATTTGTGTGTGGTGCTCCATCATTATGTTAACTATGGGACAAACAATGGTATGAACGACATTACACCAAGTTTTGGCTACATGCTGATGAGCCACCTTCTAGAAAGGATGCTATTTTCTTCCTTAGAATTCAAATTAATTGACAACTTATAAAAAACAAGTTTTCAAATTAAAACAAGTTCCATTCCAATAAAAAGGTGCAATCAAATATCACTTATTTTTACTTCAACAACCCACCGTGTCAAATTATCAGGCTCGGTAGGGGATCATTATTTCATCGCCTGAAAAAACTCACAGCATGAAACTAGTCTAACGAGAGAAGGGACTCAATTTTTTTACACAACTTACAACAAAGTTGACATTGGGATGAGTGAGATTCTTAAAAATGGTTCCTTATTTCTCGTGTTGTTCCCAGGGACGAATTTAATTTCGTAAGGAAATTTTCGTTGGTAATTAAAGCAAAGCGAGAAAGTATAAATAATTTCTCAACCAGTTTCCAGACAAGGATACGTTTGTTAGGATGAATGACTGAGGGCTGGAATTGGGCTCATTAATAGATGCGACTGGAAATATGAGGGTGCAGCAGGTACCCAGTTTTATTTTACTCTCATGTTTTACACGGCTTAATGACCCTCACAAATCTGCCTCCTTCGTCTCTATTTCACACATAGTTGAGTCTGCCTTGGATGTGGATGTAAAGCATGTAAATATAAACTCGAGGCAATAAATAAGCTATCGACTTTCGACACTGAATCACAGGCACATGGAAATGTACAGACGCAGCCCTCTCGCCGTCTTCCTTTAATAATTATATTCATGTTACAAGCGAATATACTCAGAACTGACTGACTCCCCTTCAGTGCAACCCCTATGGACAAAATTCTACTGACAAATTATTGCTTTGGTGTTTAAACTCTAAATGAGGATAGAAATGAAGCAAGTTTTGTAGGATGAATGTCTTCTTGTATTTGAGGTCGTCGTGCCTCTAGTGTCATTCAGCCATGTAACCTTGGTTCTGGACTACAAAGTTAAAATTTAGTATTCTGGTGTGTTATGGTCAAGCTAAGCAACTTACTTGACTATCTTAGTGAATGCATGGCTTTGAAATTTATCCACATGTAAATACAAAGTTGATACGTAAACAAATTTATGTGCATGAATAAAATCTTTGCATATTATATTGCCCAGGAATCCCGTCCAAGCCACAGCTCTTGAATGAATGGTACTAGATCCTTTTAAAATTGTGTCCAATTGCCAAGAGCACCAAAATGTCAAGTTTGTAAATGCGTGCTTATGCCAAGTTGTCACACGCAATTACAAGGAATTGACGGTACATATTTTGAAGTCAGTCTGACGATGGATACACTGTTTCAGTGAAGCACTGCGAAATGAGATGATATATTGCTGTACAATGCACCCTCTTTTATTTTACATTTCTTAGTTATGACATGACTGCCTGCCAGTGAGTGACTGGCCAAAGCCACGATTTAAAAATGGAGATTGAATATTGCATGCCAGTCGTGTAGTTTTGCTCCATTTTTACAGCACATAATTGAGCACAGTCTAATCCAGCGATATTAACAAAGTAATAAGTCGTGAAAAGGAAGGAAGCCGAGTACTTTGTTGATGATTGCTTGTGAGATTTGAAATGCAATGAAATGAAGGGAGACCAAGGAGTGAGAAGGGGAGAAGGAAATTTGACTGAGGACAGCTCTCATTTAATGAATTACAGAATCTCAATAATACTTCCTGCCATGGCAGAAACCAATTAATCCAAATTTAATTATCTTCACTGCCTGACAGTCCTAATGGTCTGCTCCGATTTCATTTCATTTTCACATTTTATATTAGTATGAAGAGGGGAGAAGGAGGTAAAAACGTCATTTATATGCGGATGACAAATTACAGTAAGAATCCTTTAAAAAATAGTTCAACGGAAGAATGGCACGGGTTTGGAGTAAAATATCAAAAACCAGCCCCACACCACCGCTCGATATTAACCTCTCACCTGTCCACTTATGATGAATATCGTGTAAATTTGCCCCATTTACTGGGCTCCCTACCTCACTCCAACTTGATGAGGATATTGCAATTATCTTTTGTTCCATACGTTTTGTAATCATTCCTGCTAAGCTAACCTTTTAACTGCACGCGTTTCCAAACAAAGTTAATTCTGTCCGTCTATCCATCCATCTAACCTACATGTGGGAAGCTACACTGGAGTAATTACCCCTGTAAAGTTGCTCCTGTACAAGGTATACTTTATCCGGGGTACAATTTATTAGCAGGATTTACCCCGTGCAAAATTTCCTCCTATCATGCACACCCACTGGCTCCATGTACACTTTCAATAAGCAATTATAGAAGTTTGTGTAACCTCGGGTATTGGTTGGAAAACAATAGCGGGCAAAAACACTACCACCACACATCCATTAAGCAAACTTTGAATTCGCAACTTTCTCTCCGTCATAATGCCCGAGTAGAGTGGCGGGTGCACCTGACGGGGAGAAAACAATAATCATAACTTTTACCCAGACTGACCTGCAGAATGAATGTATTCCAGCTTATTTTGTAGCCATCAATAAACTCTCGCTACGCAATTGGAATAAAATATTGTCTACGTACAGGAGAATACTCTTCTATTTATTATGTAGCTATCATTATCCTGGAGTGCGTGCGTGTCTTATCCTTCCCAGTCTGGACAAACTAGACCACTTTCCCCAATCCTGCTATTAACTCAGGCATTGTTTCGGTATTGGAGAAAGAGGAAAACCTCTAATTTATCTTTGCTTGGCTAATAAAGGCATAGACTCGTATGTGCTCATTTGCCCAAAAAAAACTTGATTACACCACAATTTTATTGAAACTAAGTTGGCGGAATTCCTTTTCCTCGTTTGGACAATGAATGTTGTTGTCAAAGCGGGTTGTTGAAGGTACAAAACTATTTTTGTACGGGTTGATGTTCCAGTCCAAAAATACACTTTTCTTAAATAAAATAAGAGATTATGACTGACGTACATAATTTTCGTTGAATGACCTCCAGCAATGCCTCTGTAACTAGCTCAAATTGTTTATTACTAGTGAACCATGTTCAGATTACCATATTTCTTTACATATTATTTACTAATATTTATGTAAATAATAAGGAAAAGAGTGATGACAAGCCGCACTGAATGGCTTACTTGGATAAAAGAAACAACAAATATTATATCCTTCCCATGATTATGTCATATTTTTTAAGGTGTCTGTTTGGATATAAGAATGAGTCATGGTAATGGGGATAATGTACGTGCAAACTTTACCGAGGTGTAGGAAGAATGACCTAGATACGGTGTCGTAAAATAAAAACAAGTTCCACTCTATTTCCGGTTGGGGACACATCGTCAACTTTTCTTTGCAACGAGATAAATTATCATCTAGAGGCTTATTTTCTTTCGCCTTTCCCAGTTTATAACTACAAACAAACTGGGGTTTGTATAACCTCCCACCTTTCCTGAGCTTGGTTTACTGGTGTCTCTCTAATGGTTAAACTGTAACCGCTTCATTCCTCGAATTTTGCAAGGAACATTACTACAAAAATTATGGGATCATATCTCTTAATAACTTTAGTAACAAGTACAGCGTAAAGTAACATAACTCTAAGTCTTTATTGTTTATGACTATATTAAACTATGAGGGAGAACTTTGACCTAAATCTAGGTGCAGTAATGCACTAATCCTTCGACCTTCTGCTTGGAATATTAGTATCCGGGATATAACATTTACTTAAGTTTTCCCCTATGCAAAACTTTACCCATAATAAATTTTGTTTTTCAGAGTTTCGCAACCCATATGTAAAACATGGCCCGGGGTTGAAATACGCTAATTAAAATTGAACGGGATACATTGCACAATGTCAACAAGCTGGAAGAAATTAATCCAAGAAGATTCTGAACCATGTTTGAGACAAGATCCCGTTACATGATCAGACCAAATGTCATCCTGTTACGATGCCACTTTCACTGTTTTGCACTCAGTAATGACAAGACAAGTAAGGAACCCACGACTGGGAAGCAAAGCATGGGAAAGCCAGTCATTCACCAAAACTTATCACATTTTCCACGCTACAAAGCATCTCGATGGTTGTTTGTTGTTTGCACTTCGTGCTTTCTCCTCTTTTTTTCAGACTGAAAAATAATGAGTTTGAGTCAAGCTGTAAAAGACGGGAGCCTCCTTCTTGCTAAAACTGGCTAAAGAAACAACCTCAAGATGTTATTGTAAGAAATGGACTTTTTTCCATCTCGTGCCATGGAATCGCATGGCAATAAAATGCACGCATTTTTTATATTCTATTACCATTACGGATGCTATAATGGTTCTCTTTAAGGGGTCACCTAGTACAGTATCTTATGGTTGAAAAATGGAATGAAAACTTGACTACCACGCAACCCCACCGAGCCAACAGCCAACCAGAACCGGATGTGAGTGAATATTGAATGTCTAAAGTTTGCTTTAAAAAATGATGTGTTGCTTATACCCCACCAAGTATAGTTGGAGGGAGTAGTTTATGTAAAAGGTAATAAATTGTATTTGTTCGCACTAGGCGTGTAAATAAGTAATCTGCGTGTAAGAGTTGAGGCAGGGAACGGAATGTAATAATTTGGTTTGGTTCAAGGAAAAGATTGAATAATATAGAATTGTCGTGTCTACGGGTTTAACACGGAGTTTTTTTCTGTGGTGCATAAAAAACAAGTGACTCCTTAGGTTCCGATCATTACTTTATTTCCACTAACTTTAACCCAGAGCAGTATGCAAGGAATGAAAGCATTTTTCTGGTGGTGCATAGCACTGCATTACTTACTACGGACTTATCAGCCGGGTTCTAAAACAAATTACTTTCATAAAAAATATACAGATTTCTCTGATTTGTTCCTGATTCAAATTATCGGGAAACCCATTAGTGCATGGTGTTGGTTGCATGGATCCACACGAACCAAGAGAACATCAGTCGTACAACTTTTCCTTCCAGGGCGGAGAGTGGCCTAAAGAGCTGACTGGATAGGTATGAGTAATTGTTTAACTTCATTTATTTTTTGTTCCTCTTTGTTTCCAAGACAAATTGGTTGCCGGACCACCAACCAGTTCCACTAATAGTCAGCAACACCACACCACACGGCTCTACCTTTTTAACGGAAAGAAATATTTATCCAAGACTTGCCCTGCATTGCGTAACACCAAAGGAAAGAACGGCCAGGTAAAAAATAGACATGCAACTCCTGGGACAATAAATAATCTACCTGCTACGTGCCTACAATCAGTTGTGACACTGGCGAACCCTAAAAATAGAAGGGATTGGAAATAGAATAATAAAACTGGCCGCTGGCCATGTTACCTGGTAAAAATAAAGTACCTGGCTTAATTAGGTATGAATAAATTTCATTAGGTGAGTCAATTGACATTTCCAGGCTATTTGTTCCAATACCATTAACCTTTTGCTAATGTGTGGTCCGCCAAGGTATTTATGGAATCGTATGCGATAAATTTATGATATCCAGAGAAGAGTTTCATGCAAAAATTTTGCCAGAGAACGATATGCTTTAATGAAGAAGAGACAAATTAGAGTATTTGTGAATATGTTGGAGCTTTGCAAAGTAAACGCCTATGTAATATGTAACAGAATTCTTGTCAACTTCCCTATCTCTGTGGGAATTGTCTTTTTCTTTTCTTGTCACGAACCAATCAATAATTGAGTTGATG
This sequence comes from Folsomia manolachei, assembly GCA_036491905.1. Lineage (NCBI taxonomy): Eukaryota > Metazoa > Arthropoda > Collembola > Entomobryomorpha > Isotomidae > Folsomia > Folsomia manolachei. The sequence goes on along the minus strand of JAAXNX010000505.1, from coordinate 8,949 downwards.
GAAATTTTAGCACAATTATAAAAGTAAGTGGTTGGGCTCCACTTTACTTAATTAAAAAGTTTTCACGCCCGCAACTTAAGAAATAAAGTATAACAATATAAAGATGTGTCTGAGTTATAGCGACACATATAGGGCACGACAGACCTAAGTGACTCGCAAAACAAATTTTACGTCATTAATTGGAAAGATACTTCAGATCGAATCGATAGCTTATTAAATTTATATTGGAGACAGTTTATGCATATTGGACAGGCTAAACTAAAATAAGGTGGAGACTAATAAATAATGTAGCACCGCGAGTTATTCATACACTCAATAATAAGGTAGCGACTATTTTTATCCAGCCCAAAGTTAGGAAAGAGGCTTAAACTTTAAACTTTTGAGCAAAATTTCATTTTCACTTCGATAAAGTAGTTGCGTGGCAAAAAATAGTTAATCCTGTTTAATTTAGTTTCCGTGATAATTAACCACCATTCAAGTTCCAACAGATTTAGTTCCAAAGCAATGCGAGAAAAGGGATGAGAACATTTTTCAGTGTGAAAATTGTTTACATTCGCAGGTAACTGAGTATAAGTGAGGGGATTTGGAAAAAGCTTATACATTTTGCAGGTTTGCAATTTGGCAGGATTCCAGCTCATTCCGGGCGGAATAAGCAATTTTTTACGGCACACTCCTTTTCAATAAAGTTCTCCATACCAAGATTTGGAATCAAGTTGTTGAATTAAGGCAAGAATGCGAGAGCTTCTTTTTGGAACAGTTGCATTTTCACCACTACACCCTCACAAAATCAATCACCCTTTATTTACATTTTTTAAATACTCCGAGACGACATTCTAATATCAGAAGGAAAATAAACATTTCCACCAAACGGCAACAGTGGAAAATAAACATTTGACGGAAATGAAACCCAACAATTTCACTCATTCAAGTACAATGACGAGTGTCTGGAATGTGTCTGGGAAAGCTATCCGCACTAGGACATGGAGAGGCTTAGTTATTACTTATTTGTTGATTTGGATGGTAGATTAAACGATTACAGTAATCAATCAATAGTGACTGAGTCGAGATAATGTTACAATCCCTTCATTGTCTTCGACTACTCGTATCATTAATACCTCGGCTTGCTTTGGGTAGCAATGAGTTCTTAAAATATTTAATACAACCACAGATATTTATATCCCAGAGCCCATGTAGCACTTTCCTTTAATTACTAATTTATTTATGAAATTAAAACTAAGGTGAGACACAAATAAAGCTGGCGTTACAATGCATGCATCATCACTCATATTCAGATATCAAACTCAATGAATTGTTTACTTCTTCCCTACTGGGAAAATAAGCTGTTGTGAATGAGAACTATGCTAAATTTCCTCCTACGCCGGGTATTACCAAAGAAAACACAGTTTTGTCGGGTATTAATACCGTTTCTACCACGGTTGGACAGAGAAAGCAAAGAATGAATAATAGACTTGGGTCTGAAGTGAACTATAATTGAATTAAGGAATAGAATGGACTTTGCGAAATAAATTGTGGGAATACTTACCACGTGAGAAGTGTGGACTGTTGTTCCTTAAACAAGACGCTCCAAGAATCCTGTTCTATGCACTTGTTCCTTATGTATTGTCCTGGAAATGAAATGGAGCACAATTCAATGTGGGCCAAAAGTAGGATTGAATTGGAGAATTAGCAACTACCCACACGCACAATAAGACGATTTCCTAGTACTGGGTTTACTAGATAGTTGGCATGGGAACGGGTAAATTCATAGGAAGTGGATCGTGGGATCAAGCAACTTGACAGTGCAAATATTATCATGAGCCAACAATAATGGGTACAAGAAGGAATGCTATGATACAATAATGGCTTCTAGTTGGAGTTGTCAACTTGTATCCGCCTTCTCATTAATTTTTCCTTAATTTTATAAATGGACTCCCTGCCAGGCTCTGGAGGATGTGGGCATAAGAAAGTAATGTGCATACAGAGTTGCATACAGCCTGAAGCTATGTATGGCTTATATTTCTTAACATGCCTTGTCTGAACTGTCTCTCTGCTCAGTTCCGTTGTCTTACTTTCTCTCCAAAAGATTCAACTACTTTCTTTTATTAGTCGGCAAACTGCGTCCTGGTTTTAGAAGCGGTTCCTTCCTCCCTGTAACTATGACTAGTTATCCTTTTGTAACCAAATTGATCGAGGTAAAAACACTATTTTCAAGATATCAAGAATGACATTCTTGACTCGTAAAATTTGCAATTGCTTAGGATTTGGATATTTAAACAAAATTTTTGGAGACAATCCCACCCACACACTGCGACGTAACGAGACTTTTATTTAGTCACAAAGAATTTATGACAGGTCTCTAAATGACAATTAAGCTGACAATTAAACTCGAGAAGATGTCGGATAATTGATTCGATTGGGAACAATAACTGCAAATGGACTCAATTGACTACGTAACGCGTAGTTACAAATTCCTTCCTAACTCGACATATAAATCCTTATAGTTCTAGTGACAATCCAATAACAGTTAAGAGAGATGTAACAAACAACAAACGCCACTAATGGCTAGAAAGAGAGAGAGTAAAACATAACAACTACACCATTAGAAATTGAGCAGAGTTTCAGAGAAAAACAAGTTATCAATTTGTGTAAAACAAAAACCTTTCTCGTAACATTTTTATCTGGAATGTTTTTTGGGTATTACTTTCCAACGACAAAGTAAAGCAACTACTGCAGAATTTAATGTACTTACTAAGGTTCACTTGGCCGGGTTGATGTTGCGTTTTTTTGCAAAATTATTGACTCGGATTTGTTTTTTGATTGCTTTATTCCAAATCCAATCAATTTCTGTTGAGAAGCTGATTATTTTTTACCACGAATAAATATTAATGGCTCAAAAACCCACGCACAATTCACTTGTCTATCTACTTGGTTTGCACACCAATCCACAGTTTTTCTCCAAGTCACTTGTCCACTACGGTTTTCTACACTTTTCAGGATTTTGCAGAGCTAATTTCACTTGTGGTTGGATAGTCGTAGAAAATACCAAAATCCTGGTTGTATCGATTTCTCCAGCTCAATTTGTCCTCGTGGTGAAGGTGGTCATTAGCACAAATGATGAGACACACGGACACAAGAATGGAATTGGTTTCTGGGCGCAAATATAGATTACAAGGAATCTTGTCTGAATCTTATAGTTGTCGCTTTATATTGCTCACCAAACCAATATCTAATTGTGTCCTGGCTTGGTCCCCGGTTTTATATTTCATTACCTTGATTTACACTCGGGTTTATTTTACACAGTGAAATCTGAGATTTTGTCTAATTTAATTGTGTGAGTCCCACGTCCAGAGGAAGAGTAATTTCAAATTTACTACGGGGTCACAACCGAAGGACGCTGAGGGTGACAGGAAGAAGGATTTGTTGCCTCGGATCGGATTTTGGTTGTGGTAATATTTTCGGAGGAATCCTACACTAAAATACCAAGCCAAGAACGGAGTTTCTCTGTCACTACACTGCACTCGCAAGTAATTCAGAGTATGTGTCTAGAATTACTTTAATCCAAAAGATATTAGATTTTTGGCGAAATGAAAATACTAACAGACACAAACAAGGGTCAGTAGCTCTATTTCATTTTCAGAAGTTCGATTTCCGATTAAATTGCGATTCCAAGCCACAAACAGTAGCTGCTCACTAGTGAGTATTTTACAGACACGGATAACTTGTGGCCTCAGTGCTGAGCAGTATTGTTAGCATTCACAAAACTAAAAAAATTGTACCTTAGTTGACTTCATTTTTTGATAAGTTGGTAACAAGTTCCTTTTGTTGTTTAGTCGGAGGAGAAAATGAGACACGTCCGCACTGGAGGAAGCCAAAGTTGAGACTGGAGTGGAAACCGTAGCTGGTGGAGTAGTTATGGGAGGAAAGTGAGGCTCGGCTGGGGTGGAGAAGGACTGGAATTAGGGCACGGTTAAAGACTGGAGGACAGGGTTTTTCATTCCGGATCCAACTGGAGAAATATGTGTCCAAGTTTAATGGGTAAGGTTGTTTTTTCTTAGTTTGATTATGTTCGGATAAGCCAAGAGAAATTTTGATATTTTCCATCCTATTTTTGAGCAAATTGTGAGCAAATTGTGGAAGACGCTTTTCATAAAGCGTGGATATCTTACAGGGAAATGTAATACTTCGAATATTGATAAGGCGTCAGATTAACGGGCTGACTTTGAATAAACACGGTCAGCGAATTGCTCCAATTGGTCAGAAATGATTTCTGATCTAGACTCTAGGTCCTAGTGTAATTTACAGGCAACAAACTAAAATAAAATGCATCCCTCCCAATACTAGATCAACATAGAAATGTGATTAGTTACATTTGTTTCCAGAGAATTTCCAATATTTGATACCATTCCGACTGCATTGTCACCTAACAACATGTCAGAACTGAACATTGTATTAGGGGAGGAACAATAATATCTAATAAAAGTTGGACACAAGGATTCCAATTCAGGAAAAGATTGCTATTTAAATCCGTCATAAGCTGTGGGATCCATGACAAATTCATTTTATTGCGAAGCTCTGGAAATAGGGANAACAACATATTAGAACTGAACATTGTATTAGGGGAGGAACAATAATATCTAATAAAAGTTGGACACAAGGATTCCAATTCAGGAAAAGATTGCTATTTAAATCCGTCATAAGCTGTGGGATCCATGACAAATTCATTTTATTGCGAAGCTCTGGAAATAGGGATTGTTCCCGATATCCTCACACTTCCATCCATCTCTGTCTTGGTGGAGTATATTTCCAAATTTCATCCCAGGATGGATGTGTGGCCTTTACTTATTTGTGGATGCCTACATTTATTTGTTATTTGCAGAGTCGTCCAACCGGATAATTTGGAATGAGGCTCATTTGCCAAGCCAAGCCCCAGCTTAATGTGGGGCTCGTCCTAGTAGTGAGTGAGTGGGTGGTGGGTGTGGGGGCCTGATGTGATCTACACTTTGATTCTGGGTGAGGAAGGCATTGTTAGGTTACAAGACTAGTCTTAGCTTGAGCTCTGGATTTCCAATTTCCCTAGCTCAATGTCGTAATTGGCCAGGAACATGGAGATGCCATTGTGTTGGATTTCATTACGTTGCATCTCACAGGCTAAATTAAGGCTGTTGAAATTGGGACAGAGAATGGACCAGTGTCAACTCCTTTGGCTGTATTCAAAGGCGTTGGGAGTCAACTTAGAGTGAACAAGACGAGGCCGGGGATTCGCGTTAAGTGCCTTAATCTCGCTTAATGAGCATCATCAACCCCTGCCTGGAACAAGTTAACGGGAATGGGGAAGAGGATGCCAGAACATTTTTGACAGATTTAATAATAAACTCAACAGGGTAGAGCGGAACAAATGGTGGAAAATTAACTGGAAATTGCATTCACATTTTTAGCTTTAATAAGACTTTGTTGGGTGGGAAGTGGGATTTTGGGCAATATTGAGACTTAAAATAAGGGCATTTTGTTGGATTTTTTATAAGTTACATAATTTCCTATGTTTTATTTACATTGAAGTCTTTGGTATCCTTCAGTTCGACAGGAAACGGTATCATATCCGATTTCTCCGGTACCCTCCGTAGTATATGGCTAGCTATGAGTCATCCTCTTAACGGAGATGAAACATTTTGATGTGATTCTGTCAATAAACCTCTATTGACCTTGGCTTTGACCCCTATTGTGACCTGAAAGTGACTTGTTCAAGATAAGGAGTGACTTATGCCATGTAAAGAGCATGCTTTTTCCAGACCCAAATTAAGAGGAAATGAACAAAATTTGGGTTGTGATTTTCTTTGCTATCAACTCTCTGACAAATAGGATTTGGTCTTGATTCTGGAAAACTGATAACATTCCAACTTCACGGAAGGAATCTCGTGGAAAATAAAAGTCCCCCAATCCACCCATCCATCTACTAATGAGGTTGTGTTTGTTTATTTTATTTTATTTGAACCCTGAAAACAAGGCAGGGAGGGTAAGAAAATACTGGAGACCAACTCCACTGCTTATCAACAACTCAATACAGTTAGGAAGGAGAAGATAAGCAGGTGCCTTTCTTGCAAGGAGGAATCTTGAGTGAAGTTGGAATAATAATTTTAAAGGAGCCTGTCAACAAGTAGAGATTAAGAAACATTTGCATGGAAAAGATGCAAGTTTATGTATTTTCTCGTAATGGACATAAAATATTAAATAGCTGGATATTGATGTAAGATGAGACTCAGTGAAATAAGGACCAATTAGAAGGCTCGGATTACATGAGAGTCTCTCACTGCTTAAACGAGACTTTATTGTTTTATAATATTTGTACAAATGTAGGCGACTCACGTCATCAAAAAATACATAGGCCGATATCCAAACAAGAGCTTGAATTACGAAATGATTACGCCACTCGCCTTCTCAGCAGAATTCCTTTTATTTTATAAGTGTTGTGATGTTTGTTTTTCATCCAATTTTATGATGTAATTCTAACTGGAGGCTTATTACTGGAGAGTTTCCATGATAAGGCAGCTACTTGGATGGATCTTGACGACTGTTTTTGACAACTGTTTCCTAAAGCCATGAATCACTTTGTGAGGGTATCAAATGTCAAATATTATCTGTTGATGGGCGGTGGTGGAGCAATAATTTGGAATTGTATGCAGTAGCGACTTCTAAATATTTGTTGGTTGAGATCTTTGAATATTTGTAATATATTGCGATAGAACAATTCAAAGACGACTTAATCTAGCTACAAAACTGAAAAATATCCGAGTTGCGATCACAATTAAGTCAAAATTGAAAGGACTTTTTGCTCAAAAAATAAAGCAGTTGAACTTTCTCAAAGAAAAGTATCTCAAACTTCTCTCAGCCAATCCACCCCTCTCCAATTCCTTAAAAACATTGGACAGAAAATCAAGCCAAGTAAAGTTTAGAAATCTTGGTGTTTGTAGTTTTGACAGAGAATGTTTCTCTCCCAAGGAGAAGGTCAGATCGAGTGGGAGCCAAAGTTTTGAGATGGAAATTTCCCCCAAGAATTTGTGGTTTTGAAGAAACAGTTGAGCTGAACATCTCTTTCATCTCAACGACCTACGCAACGCCAACGCCTTCACCTCATCCAGTCATAACATAACAGCGACCTCAACTCAATGTTCGGCAATTCACAGGGAAAAGCTTGAACATGACACCAAAAACATCAAAGGTAAGGAGTTGGTCTCCTTTGCATTTTCTCTGGAGAAAGTCAACAGTGACTGTGGAACAGTCATCGACATGGATGTCGGGCTCAGTTTACCAGCCGGCCTATGGATGAGTTGTCATAAATATGGGCTTGTTTTGATTGGGAAAGGCGTAGCAATTGCTGGAAATAGGGCTGGATACGGTCAGATTGCTAGGTTTGAAGTTCATGTCCACTTATTTGTCAGGATAGGATTGTAGATAGAATTATTCTGTCTTTAACCGAGTCTACTACTTGTCTAATTTAATGGAATGTGAATGCTTTTAAGACACTGTCTTTCAGACAGACGTTCTGGATTTAATCACAAAAATAAGTATCAAACTTAATTAGATTTTGTATTATTAGATTTTACATCTTTGTCGAGGAAAAGATGCTTCGGAAGAATTTCATAATAGTGCGTGGGACCTGGGTCTGATACTCATGGCTTGGAGCAGACATTCCATTGAGTTCAATATGAAAATGCGTGGTATGCAGCCAGCCTCACGTAACTAGTGGCACATACTGGAGAGAAGCTGCCAATAAAAAGGGAGACGAGACGTTAACTGGAGTCAGTATATTATTAGTTGTTCTTTCTTGGAGAAAGTGGAGAAAGTTGGAGATAGGAACTGAAGCTGGTTGGTTAGTTATTAGCATGAGAGGAGTAAAGTGCAGTGGAATGTTGATTGTTAAATGGATGGATTCACTCAGTTCACTACCCGGGTGAAAAGTGTGGACTGGATGCATTCACGCATTAGACTAAATTCAATTTGAAATTGCGTCTGGAGACAAGGTTAGTGGATTGGGTGGGATGACATTCCCATTTTACGGGTATAAGGAAGGGACACGTGGTGGATGGACTGCACTCTTCTGGAAGTCATTTATATAACTTTCTCTTTTGGGGAATAAAATTCAGGGACAAATGTAGTTTGGGATGGGAGAATGCTAGATAATTTTTAGGTAATTTTAAAGATGTGAAATTTAACAATTAAAGTTTTTAATTAAATATAAATTAAAAAGCGGATTGTTAAGTATTACAAGAATAAGAAAGACATGCACCAAATCTGGGTTTACTCCTCAGTTCCTAATAAATGAAGTTAAAGGCGGATGCATCACATTCTAGAAGCAACCAGTATCCTACAAGAGTTGCTTAGAAGTAGGAATATGAATGTAATGATGCAGTCGGATGTACTGATACCACCTTTATCAACATCCACTTATTTCGTGTCAAAAAAGTAGGAAGTACAGTCTACTGGTAAAAAGTACTCCGGAGCAACCACCCACCAAAAGATTCCTTCAGTTATGTCTCTGGTAACTGTCGTAACATTATTCTTCGCAAACTGCATTTTCCTCGGTGCAGTTAACCATATCCTGCAACTCACATCGGTTTCCGAGCATCTACAAACTTTCTTCTGGCACATGAGAAACCTTAGCATTCCAAAGTTTAGTGGAGTAATTATTGAAGATATTGGAAGGCCTGTGCATTTAATCGAGTTGTTACTTTGACTCATCCACAAGTTCATGTTCACCCAAACAAGGAAAGTTTTCTGTGCGTGGATAGGCATGAATTTAACTCGTCCTGTTGTAAGGAAGTTGACTAATTAAAACTTATCAAAATTAGAAACTTTTCCAGTCACAATTCCACTGAGTACAAAGTAATATGAGAGCGGATTAAAGTGTCAAAGAAATGCAAGGAGTGCAACAAAAACAGGGTAAAGAGTTCCGAC
>JAAXNX010000504.1:0-28104 GCA_036491905.1 Folsomia manolachei | reverse complement strand
ATCTTGTTGAAATTTCACAATTTCAGATAGAATCGCTTGTTCTTTAAATTCGTGAAGTTTCAACTTCCTAACTCAACGGCAACTACCTCAGGCCAACTACTTATTGACCGCCCCTCGTATTTTTTCAGCGACACTACTTCATCGAGGCTATCACTAAACCGGGACAGAGCATTACGCCACGACGCATGCGTTCTAATGCTGGGACCCTTCTTCATCTCTGGGACACGGATAGCTCCAATTCCCGATGTGGGCTTTTAATCGATTCTATCCTGATGAAGTAATTTCTGATTTGACCATTGCTATGTATTAAGTGTAAATCAGTTGGTTTAATATTGAATGGAATTTGTAGAGGTGTAAACAACCCGGGTATTTTGGCTGCACTTCCGATTCCGAATGCTGCTCCAATTACTGTAAGCCAGACCAAGACGCGTTCAGATTCGGACATTGTTTTAATTCTGAAACACTTTTTTTATAATTAATTGCTACAAGTTTTGTGGACTTTTTTTAAATAAATTGTCGTGGAAATTTTATTTCTGAAAAATCCATAGCTAATTGAATCCCGTCCTTGTATGCCAGCTATTGCATTAAAATTGACTGAATACGAATTATTTTAAGAAATAAATAGAATCTATATGATTTTATTAAATGGTTAATTCTAAAATTATCAGTTATTTAGTCAATCCCCAGCTAAGAGTGTTTCCCAACACTTCGCAACTTGTGCATGTCGATGCATGTCGAACATGTTGTGGAAAATGGAGCTGTAAATATGTGTTCAGAGTTTGTAAGAAAAATCACTTCTGCATCACAATTTATAACTCTTACTTACTTCACCTCTCGGATCGGGATTTTTTCAATGGTCTCAAACCTGGGCTTCTCGCCAATTCCATCCCGATGACGTGCGTAATTTATGATTTGCAAAGGACTAACTTTTTAAAGCAGTTGGTTTAGTATTGAACTTGTTTTTAGTGGTGTAAGCAACCCGGGTATTTCGGCTGCACAGCTAACTCAGAATGCTGCTCTAATTATTGCAAGCCGCACGGAGATGTGTTTGCATTCGGACATTGTTTTGATCCTTAAACACTTGAAGCATTAGTTGTAATTACTTTGCTTACAAATTGTTGTATCACTTTTTATGTGTGTTTTCGTAATTTTAAAGCTAAAATCACGTCTAAATTTCATCTTTTTACCTAATCCTTGGCGTAAACCATCTATTTCGTGAAAAAGGATTCCATCTTATTACGGATGGAAATACCAAACATTTTTAATAATAAAACTTCAGATAAATAAACCAGATTATTTTAATCTACACATTTTTTTTTTGATTTATTGTCATTTTAATTTATATAATTTGAATTATCCTTGTGGTGGTGCTAAGAAGCTGAACATCCCAACGCCACTCGCAGCCGGCCCCGTTTGCTGACTCTTCACGAATAATTGTGGTGGAACGTTTTCAGCCTCAATAAATTTAAGCAGTTCCGGCATCCAGACGGCGTCGTTGTCATCGTAAACGTATAAAGATTCTTGCATCCTCTTACAAAAACTGGTCTTCAACAAGTTAAGGGTGGGACCAATGAGTGGAGGAACTGGGGAAATGGCTCAAAGCTAAAATAATCTAAGAGATATATGCGAAAGGTTAGGTTACCGTTTAGCATGTATCCCACTTGCAACCTGGGAAAATATTGGGATTAATCTTGGACAAAATTGGGAAACAAAGGTTTTTTACCCTCCCGGCCATCGCGATTGCATCTGAGTTATGACCTCTTTTAAATTAGTTACACCTTACAAACAAAGATGCTATATTTAAAGGAATGAACGCTAATAAATAAGCTCACATGGCGGACACCAGTTATTCTCAGCATCTTTGACGTCGTTGATAAAGACCTGCGGATGAGAAATGAAATACTTAGCAAAAATTGAGGAAATGTACAAAAAAAGGTTACTGTTCCCGATGCCACGCGATTCTTAAAATTGACACGCCCTTGATATAAGCTTCCTCGAAGATGTGGTATATAAATTTGGTGAAATTCCTGCAGATCTTCATGCAGAATACTATGAGTCCATAGTTAGGCCAGATTGCCATGGGAACTAGGACTGGAAGAAAAAATAACATTTTACGGATGTGAAGCTCGTTTAGCTTGTGACAATGTTCAGTTTTTTACCTTTCATCTTGGTTTGATGCCCAGTTAGTGAATTAAAAATTATTTGAATGACTTCAGGTGTGACTCATTTGCCAGTCTACCATGTCCAATAAAGAGGGATTATTATGGACTACCCTTTATTGACACTCATAAATTTCAATATTCATTCACGCCTTTTGAGTCTTGCTAATTCCTAGCAAATTTATAAGAACTCAAAAATCATAAGGAGCTGAATGGACTCGTGATCCCAGGAATTTTATCTCTAATTATTTACAGCCAAATAATAATTATTTAAAATAAATTTTTAAGTTTATGACGACATCATTATTACGCTTCTTTGTTCCAATGTTTCTCCAACTTACAATTATTAATTAGTTATTTGCCAATTTGAACAGAATTTCCTTGTGTTTAAAGTCTCTTCCTTCCTCCTAATTTGTGCACCCCGAGTTTGCCAACATCACGGATAAAATACATTGACACTGGTTCCAATCAGTTCATTCCTGGTTTGACGATGAGCATAATTCACATTGTGTACTGACTAAAATATAAAGTTTATATTAATGGTAACAAGTTTGGAAGTTTAGCACAGCAAAGGAAGGCCTGATTGAAACTGGCTTGTTACCTAATTTATGTATAACTATGGATACGAGTCTCCAAAACTTGATCTGTTATCTCCTCACTTCGCTCTGCGTAGCTGTGTGAAGTGCAAACATTAAACTTGCTATCTACCGTGGGAGATAACCATGATATGAATCAAATTCAGCAGGAATGGCCCTATCTCCAAGCTTCAATTGGTCCTGAATTAATTTACTTGTGGAACTCACTGACAAACTTGTTAAAAAATATTGTAAAGAAATTTAGAAAAAGAGATAAAAACGAATTAAAATTACACCAAAAAAATGGTTGATAGAAAAATTGAGCAAGCCGAAGTTAACACTTTATCAGGTGTACTTGTGAATGATGAAAACTTTATTGAAAATTGGAAGGAATTGTGCATCGCTCTTGGGATTCCACCGTCGGATTATATTAATTGGCGAAGGCAGGTTGCCATGGGGAATATGTCTACTCGAGATCTTACCAGAAACATTCTAACAGTTTGGTATGGAAGGCATGCTCAAGTTACTTACAAAATGCTGAGTGATGCTTTGGGAAAGGCTGGATTTGTAAATTTGGAAAGTAAGTTTGTACAAAATTCGAAACTGTTTTTAATGTTAACTCATAAAACTATAATTTCAGATCTTATCAAATCTACTTATAAAAATCCTGGGAAAGATGAAGAAGATGAGCGTAGCTTAAAAAAGGATTAATGAGGCCGCTTCCGTTGTTATCCATTCTAAACTTCATCCGCCAATCTGGATATGAACGCCGGTGTCTATTACAAAATTTTACAGTTGTACCTTTGGAATTTCGTGATTCACATAAGCAATAAAATGATGTCAATTTTTATTTGTGATAAAAAGAGATCACGCGTTGAGAGCATGAGATAATTCCGATTAATCAAATATATGCCGTAACAACTGATATCTTATCCAGGTCTGAATCAGGTTACACAAATTGGAATTTGATTATTGCGAAATCTTTTTTCACCGAACTTAAACGGAGTGATGTGGGTATTGAATCTGGTAAACCCACGTCGTTGCATGTTAAAACAGAGGTTTCTAGGCTGTGAATTTTCGAAAGGTTTTAGGAAATAACCATTATTATGGCTCGTTCTAGGCGCAGAAAACCTGCGCCTTCCTCCAAGGCACAGCTAATATCCTACGTTGCCAACTCGGAACACACAAGCAATTTGGGACTTCTTTCCGAAAACTATTTTACTCAACCAAATTTAAAATCCAGGATTGGCAAAATCTTGAAAGATACACGGAGAACTGAGGAATTGTTTCAAAAAAACGGGAATAGGAATGTTTTGCACAACCTCCTAAGAAAAGGTAAGTTTTCGTTAAAAATATTACCAGAATCCGATGACAAAAGACGGAAAAGGAAATACTAGAATTAATTGCATTGTAAAGAATTATCACATAGTAGTAGGCCAGGTTCGATTGATCCTGGATTCGGTATAGATTTTAAACAAATTGTCAAAAACCGCAAAAAATGGCAACTTTTCGCCGGTCATATGATAGCTCAAAAATTTCGTCTCGGAGGGTAGTTCACTAATCTATATACAAAATCTTTAATACTGCCAATAGGTATTGCGCAAACCTCAATCTGGTCATATATAAAATCTTCGATCAGCAACTTCAAAGGCCGAGGCAGTAAATAAAGATTTTCGAGGCCGTAAGATCGAACCTGTAGTAAAGGCTTCCGTAAACATTTGATTCGTCAAAATTAGAACCTTCGCCCTAATAAAATGATTAAACACAATAAAGAAAATAGTGGGTTCCAAGTTGTAGAGTTAATAGTTTAGTTGGTAACCTAACCTAAACATTCTAATTTGTAAACTTGAACATGAACTCTATTCGAAAATAAGAGGTTCCAGTGGAAAAAACTAAGGAATTCAACTTAATAACCTTATTAGCTCTAGACACAGAGGAGTCGGTCCAAGTTCTCGCCTCGATCCTTCGACGAGCACAATTACTAAATAGACTGGATGAAATAGCTGGACCTGAGGTAAAACAAAAAACTGCATCCGGTCCCGGTTTCCACCCAATTCATGAAGCGTTGTCTGCCGACTTAAAACCGTTGCTTCTTGAAACCTTGCTCGAATATACGAAAGGTTTCAATCTGGAAGAAGTAATCGATAGTTGTGGGGACACTCCGCTTCACTTTATTGCCCGGGTATCAAACGAAATGGAAAACGAGACGGACAATACTGATACAAAAAAGGCCAAGCGCTGCATTGAAATACTTTTCAAAGACTTAAGTCCCGAGAAGAGACATGAGCTAGTAAATAAAGGAAACAAACGATTCCTAACTCCAATTCATTATGCAATAACCGCCAATAACAAGGATGTAGTTGAGTATTTGCTTCCATTCTATGAAGAAATTGTTCACGCAGGCGTCAAAGCAAACCATCAGATCCCGCTACTTCATCATACATGTTTACATGATTGTAAGGACTTTAAAATATTTCGGTCTACAAAATTTTAGTTCCTTATTAAATTTTAGGCAATAATGAAATCCGTCTCGAAATTTTGGAATTAATCATAAAACGCGTCCAGATAATTGAGAATGACACCAAGTCCGATATTTTGAACGATATCTTCAACGATGAAACTCCGCTTCATGCAGCCGTGCGAAATCGCCAAAAATCAGCAGTGATGAAACTTATTGAAAATCCAAAGATCAAATTAACCATAGAAGACAGTAAAAGAAGGACTTGTATTTCCCATGCAGCCGAAAAAGGTAGTTTAAATAAAACTTACGAATAATTTGTGAAAAGCAGTTTTTTCTAAATATGTCGCTCCGGAGATGGTAATGATTGCATTGTCGCACTTCTCTCGCCCAGAACAAGACTTCCAGGGAAACCAAAACCATCCGTTGCTGAATTATTTAGTGACCAAGATATTTACCGCAAAACCGTTTTTGACTATGCTGAATCCCATTGCGAGGAAGAGACGGTGAACCAATTTTTGGACATTTTGGATGACACTTGGGGACAACATAAAATTGGAATGTACTCAAACTGCAATAATTTGCTACTTTAATTTGCACAATAACCATCCCCAAATTGCAGGCAATGGAATAAGATAACATCCGTTCCCACCGTGATGAAATATATGTTGGATAAATCCTGCATTTACGACATCCACGACAAACTTTTGTGTGAAATAAGGTTCGTGGTTCGATTCCCAGGGCATGAATGCTAAAAGTTTAAATAATTAATAAATAAATAGCTTCATTACGGGAAATTACAACCCGGACACATTCGTTAACGAAACGGACAATATAAATGAATCCATGCACAGTTGGACTTACGAGCAACGGAAGCTGGTTCTGGACCATGTGATTTTAAAGCAGTTTGTGTCCATGAAATATCGGAAAGTTGAATATTTTGTTATGTTGATTTTGTTCGTTCAGGTATTAAAAATTAATACAATGCAGAAATTTAACGGAAAATAACTAATATTTTGTTTACAGTCATTGTGGACATTTGGATTGTTCTTCTTCATTTCTCTACTGACCAAAATAAGTCCTTCCAATAAAAATGAGGGGTTCTGGATTATTGCGCCATTACTTTGTTATGTAATTCTGTCCTTGGTTTATGAAGGTGTTGAACTTTGTGTGAGAGTGTGGCCAAATCGCTACCTGTGTAATTCAACAAATTTAGCACAGCTTTCCAGGGATATTTTATTACTTGCTGCTTTCTACGAGTATTACTTCAACAAAAGGGATTTGGATGAGTGCAAGTCATTTGCTTCGGTAAAAGGATTCATTTTCTAAATATACCTAGAACTAAATAATAGTTTTGAAAACATTAGGTTGGCATTTTGCTAGCTGTTCCGTTAGCCATGCGGCATTTTCGAAACGTTCATCGGCAGATTGGACATTCCATCGATATTTTAAGACAGGTGCAATACATTTTTTATTGAATAATGAACTAAATTCGAAATTAAAGATGTAATAAATCCAATAAACTCAAAACAAATTTAATCAAAAACTAATTTAAAAAAATTTAAATTTCAGGTCGTTACTCAAGTGGCGTCCGTTTTTGCAAGTTGCTTCTTAATCTTGCTCGGATTCACTTATGCATTTCAGCTACTTTTTGATAATAATTATAACGACAGCGCACCCGACTTGGTTTGACTAATTTCCAATTCATATATAAAAGAATTGTCTAAATTTCTTTCTTATTTTAGACATTCTATAACTTGACGCTTGTAGCGTCATTCTACAAGCTTATGGTACTAATGGCTGGAAATATTGACTTATACAGTGGTCGCAATCAGACCCAGGAATATCTTCCGGATAATTTGCCCACCTTTGTCTTCGGTGCATCGCGACACATTACGTCCTTTTTGTTCTTGATGGTGATTGTCTTTGCCTTTTACAACCAACTGACAGGCGTGGCACTGGATAAAGTTAAAGTAATTTTGATAACTGTTTGTTTTTGTGTTTTATAAATTTGAATCCTTTTTACATCACAGGTACTAAATGAACGGGCTAAAGTACAAAGGATCATGTCAAAAATCGAGTACATAAATTGTATCGAAGTTTTTCTCCATGGATGCCACAAATTATTGAATTGTTGCTGGAAAGGAGCTACTAACTTTTTCCATCGATTCGATGTCGGCTCTAACAATTCATCCGGAAATTGGTGGGATTACAGTTTTTGTAGTTATGTACCAATTGAAAAGGAAGATAATGTCGTAAAGGATACCGTTTTGAACTGGATTTACTGGACGGGTAAAAATTTCCCGGATTTGGACCGACTGCAAAATGCTGATTACAAAGAAATTCAAACCATGGGACAAAAAAATGTGTACAAATCTGAACGGTATAAGAGGCGTCAAACAAGTGAAATTAGTATGGGAAATAATCATGTAGTTTTGCAGATGGCGGATTAGTTGCATATGTTTATTGTGTACAGCAGTAAAAATCATTAATTTGTGGAATTAACATTATTGTGGTTCACGGAATTGCTTAATAATCAATCGGATTTAGTTTTTATGTTCTTGACAAACCCATTTAATAACTTTACAGAAT
Source organism: Folsomia manolachei (assembly GCA_036491905.1). Taxonomy (NCBI): domain Eukaryota; kingdom Metazoa; phylum Arthropoda; class Collembola; order Entomobryomorpha; family Isotomidae; genus Folsomia; species Folsomia manolachei. The sequence continues at coordinate 20,320 of JAAXNX010000504.1, read as the reverse complement.
TTGGGAATTTAAATTGTAGAGGAAGCGGATAATTTATTTGACAATTACAGAATCTGTAACTTAATACAAGCCAATATTTTTATCCGAAGTTATTACTAGCTAATAAATCCTTTGTGTTTAATATTTTTTTTAATTCACTTAAACCTCTTGTATCAAATCTATTTATCATTAGTCGCTCCACGAATGGTTCCGTTAACTTGGATCATTCTCCAACTAAACTTTGGCATTTAAACAAGTCCTTACGACAAAGAAGGCATTACAAAGGAAAATTGTGAGCGATATTATATTTATATAACTACGCTGATACGATGAAGGCTAAATTTTAGGTAATAACACAATGCACAATACTCAATCAATCTGGACAGAAAAAGTTATAAAAAGTTTTGCATGGAGAATTTAAAAGTCAGTCGTCCTCCAGCTAACAACTTTCTACATTCTGATTCTTTCGTTCTCTCCAAAAATATGTCAGCCGCACCCACTCTTCTCCTTCTTGTCGTGGTGCTGGTAATAACTTGAATATTTTCATGGCTGAGCAGAATCTCAAATAATTGCATTGCTCTTTCCCTTGCCAGGCCATTGCAGGAACGGTTTCCTCATCCAATTTTGATGACATGATGGGACGTTATGAAGGCTGGAAGAAGTGTCACACAGGATTCAATGGAATTACGTCGGAGCAAAAGGAAAAGTTCAAGAAATGCGATGACATGAATATTGCGGATCACCTTGTAAGTTGAGAAGGAATAAGAATACTGGTTGCTAGGATACTAAATTTTGTCCTTGTTCAGTGCTATCTGGCCTGCATTCGGGTGGAGAACAAGCTGGTTGGCCCTGACGGTAGGTGGGATGATACCAAAGGTTACAAATCCATGTCGAAGATGTGGGACACTACCCCAGCCGCGCAGGAAGCGGGTGACCAATGGTATCGTGAGACAAGAGGATGTATCTCGACTTGTAAGTGATAAAATGTTAGCATCGTCTCTAAATATGACAATCTAACCGTTTTTTGTGCTGTACATGTAGTCGAGACAACCCACAAGTGGCCAATGGCTTATGGTGGAAAATGTACGGAAATGAAGGAACTTGTGGATTGTGTCCGAAATGTCAGGGTAAGGACACGGATTGAGGATCAAAGTTTGACTAAAGTTTTACGTCAATTTATTTCTTTTCCAGAAATGCTAGAGAAGCAGGATTTGGATCTTGGCAGAATTTTGAATAAACACTTTTTCCTTAATAAATAATCAAAACTTATATTTTGGATATTATTCATTTCCCTGGTAGCATAAGCATATCAACTTTAAATTCTTTGCCGTTGAAACTTGACAGATCTCGGAGTCTGCTTTAACGTTTATATAATGGAGCAAGTTCAATTAATTACGTGAATTCCATTGTTCTTAATTTGTATGAAGGTTGTATGACGTCGTTAACAATGAGGGTAGTTAATAAAGTCCTTGATTTCAAGGGCTTAAATTGTGTTATAAATGTAATTAAAGACATTAAAATACAATAAATCTTGTGTAATAACCAACAGTTTAGTTTATGAATGTCTATTTGTTTTTTTTTACATTTTATTGGCTTAAAGATATGAAAGTCTTGAATATTTGTAACTTTTCTGGGAATTAGAATTAAGTCATGTTTCATTTTCAAGCAAGTCTTCACCTTCATCTCTACCTCTCATATTTTCCACCCTGCTATCAAAATAATGGAAGAGACCCGCCCCACAAAAAATGAAGGGCACCGCCACCGTCCCCATAACGACTTGAAACCCGGTATAATCCCCACCACAGCCCCACTCCGTCATCGGGCGGATTCCATACCAAATCCCGACCTGAATCTGGACCGCTACAGATCCCACCATCGCAGCAAAGTTTGCGGATCCATGTTGCACGAGATAACTTCCAAAATAATATGTGGCACAATACGACACAGCAAATGCCCCGCCAAGCCCCGCGGAGTAGCCACATAGGCCCAACGCTCCATGGGGTAAATAAACATCTCGCCCCGAACGAGAAATGTTGCCAGAATTCCGACAAATTCGTTGAAGTTCCAAAAATTGGGAGTAAATCCGCCCAGAAAAGTCCGGCAACTGTAACCAACTGGAAACAGGATTCTCCTAGAAGTAGCCAATTTTTGGAGTAATTTGGATCCGAGTCAAACACCTTGTGTTGGAGGACACTCATCAAAACCCAGGGTATCGTGGCGAGCGCAAAGATACCCGGGTAGAACCAGGAAGGAAGAGCCTCCAGACTGGCTTTGGGTCTAGATTCCGATAAAGTTGGCACGATTGCGAGCAACACTCCAAAAATGACTAAGGCAGCGGAAGCTCCTTTTTGGGGGGTGATGGACCGTTTGACTAATACCCGGGAAAATAGAAGGGTCAGTGGGATTGTTAGTTGGGACAGTATTACTTGCAAATCGCCACTGGTTCTGTGCAAAGAGGAAGAGAATACGACAAGAAGGCCGTTCAGTCACATACTCCGATAAGGAGCAAGATTCGGGTGTGACGTGTCATCATGTCCCGGGTCAGGGTGCCGTGGTAGTCCCAAATGCAGCCCAGGACGAAGGTAATGTTGAAGAGGGACGTCATTATGAAGAGGACGATGTAGGAACCGGTCTCTATCCCGGAGGCGCAGTTGGTCGAGGTAAATGTGGAGATGAATAGGGGTAAAGATATTCCTTGCCCGACGGCAGAGATTATGGCAATGATTGCGGCGCAGAAGTATTGCCGGGGTGATGGTGGAGTGATTTCGGAAGGGGTGGGGAGGAGAGTAATTGTCTCAGACATTTTGAAGAAGTCTCCTGTAAGTAGTTTGTTTAAAAAGGATTGAAATCGGGAATAAATGAATAAACACTTGAGTATAAATTATTACCTGGTTATCTGAAGACAAGCTACTAAAGTTAGGTTCATTAATTTATTACAAAACAAATAATTATAAGGCACGTGCAGCCATGAGTGTTTGGTGAGTAATGGGCGTAAATTACTTGGCACACACATCCCTGACACTACAATGGGTTTGCGTTGTACAAAAATTACGAATGGACTGAATACTGAGGTTCTTGCACATGTATGAAGTGTTTCAGTAAGTGCTGCGCTTATCATTTTTATATCAGTTATCAAATAGAGATGAAGTTAAATTGATTGCAGTTGACTTACCTGTGTGATGAGTTAATACACAGCAACCAACATGGAACATATTTTTCAAATGGCAATATACGAGACTCGTAATACGCATACTCGACTTCATTGCATAATTTAAGGATAATTGCTTAACTTAAAGACACGTCGATACAAGTATAGAATTTTTGTGTATATTTAAAAAAGTATGGAAAATATTTGTCGACATCCCACTAACTTTGGTTTAGTTGACCAAACGTCAACTAGGCCAATGACGAGATAATGTGTTGACGGGATTTTATGCGTGTCAATAATTCAGACTGAATTATTCAGTGTGGAAAGTTGCAGTTATTCGGTTTGTTTGTCGATAAGCTGGCAGGATGGAAACAAGTAACTTTAGTAACGATTTTTATGTGAAATACTTAATTTCGCATTCTAAGTATGCCTAGGCTCTTTTTAGTAGAAATTCGTTATTTTAATCGTTTGGACTACCTCGTATACTGTAATTTGCATGCCTGGTAGTCGGAAGTATTCATATATATATTGGAAAACTGGATCCGAAAATCTATGCAAAGAGCCATCATTGGGTTTTAATTTACTGATGAGTAAATGTACACTTGTTACTAATAGACGTTCATAACTCCGTTATACAAGAATGTTTAAACATCAGAATTTGACCTATAAAAATAGAAATATTTAAGTTGACCTTAATTGTACTAATTAAAACAAGTGATTATTCGCATAACGCAATTAAAAGTCTGGACTAAAATAGTTTCCTGACTAACTTACATTTAAAATGTCTCAAATTGGTTTGGCATATCAATAATTGCATCTTCTTGCATAAATCACTGTTACGGCCAGGAAATTCCAAACTCATTATTTACTTTGGCTCAATTGCTAATAATTACCCGGGAGAAATGCCCGGCCCGGGAGCAAATATTTAGTTTAGTCATTTACAAAATTACACTTTATTACACATCATTAATCCTATTTCTACGTGGTAATTACGTGGAAAACGTATTTAATCGATTTTTCTTCCACCAAGTCAACCCGTGTCCCTAACTGCCTTCACTTCATTCCTTATCTCAACCTTTGCATCTCAAATCAAGCATTGAAAATTTGCTTCAAAATGTTGAAACTTTCCCCAAAGGCGTTTCATTACTACAAAAAGATGCTCGAGATCGGCTGCTCCTTTAAAATATTTCCCTACGACTGGGATCCATACTCTGGTCGAATCTTTCCCACCCGGAAACTAGCTGCCCATAGTTTCCACCAGTGCGTGATGCTCTACGTTTTCTGGTTCTCGACGATTCGGCTGTTCCAAAATAATTCCAAGACTCCGCAAGAATTTCCTCTTTTTGTTAAGGTAAGCCAACCCGAAATTCGGTCACCGAAATTCGGTTCAAGACATTAATCCAATTCTCGCAGGTCCTCAACATGATCTGGGCTCTGGCAGCGATGCTAATCTGCATCATCTACGTTCAGCTGAGTCTTACCCGGAACGAGATCCGAGTTCTAATAAACGCCATTCTCCGCCAGGTGGAACCTCCTTCACAAAAAGAATCCAAGCTCGATCTGCAACCTACTCCGGAAGCTACCAAATTCTGTAAACTTGTCTCAAACTATGTTCTCTTTGCCCTATTCATGCTCACAACGAATATCGTGCCACATGCCCTAATTATTGGCGAGACACCTTGCGCCCCACACATGATATCCAGCCTGGTTCTGGGATGTGGGAGTCCAGGACAGAACTGGAGATCGGGAGGACCTCCGTTACTGTTTACGATCCCTTTCCTCTTCTACGAGAACTATGTGGTGACTCAGGTTCTTATCTTGTTTTGCTTCTGCTGGACGAATACCTATATCGGATATGCGATTGTGTTGGGAGATATCAAGGCCATACGGTAAGATTATAAAGAGATTGTTGCCATGGTAACGAAATAATGTGAAAAATTCTAATTTTTTTAGACAAGTCTTGAAAAGTCGGGATGAAACCACTAAAGCGGAAGCTCTGTATCGGGAAGCAGATCGAAAAGTTGGTTCAGTAAATGAAGCACTGGAGCTTATTCTGACGAACCATTCCTCCATAATGTTCACCTTCCTGGCTCTATTGCTCTATGGCTGTATTCGACTGCTGCACCTGGATTGGCGTTCAAATCTCTTGTTTCCCACTTGTGGGATGAGATGCGCCTTCGAATCTCTGACGCCGTTGGCTATGGCAGGAAAAGTGGATCAGGAATGTGGTCAGTTGCTTTGGGAGTGGAAAAGGAAGGTTGCAACAGGAAGGAAGGGTAAAGGAGAAAGAGTTGTGTTGAGGTCGCTGAGAGAAATATTGGGGAGAGCGGGACATGTGTATACGTTTCAGAAGTCTATTATCATTGTGAGCATCAATAGTTTGATCCAGTTGACGCTTAATATTTTGGTGGCATTTAAGTAAAAAATGGTCAAAGAAGGTTTGCGACGAATTGTGACTGCATTTCTTTTAAATGAGCGAAATATATGTATTTTGCGAATTTTTAGTTTGTGTGCAATCATAAAAATTATGAAGTAGAAAAGTATTTGTCCTATTTAATTTTGAGCAATCTTTTAAATCAATAAATGTGCAAAAAAATCATTTGGTTTTGAATTTATTTCATCTTCCAATAAATCAATTTTCCTTAAGTGCGTTGCGACACTTGATTAAATATTTGTTCATAAGTAACCTGAAAATCAAGATAAAACAACCATCGTCTAACTTGCTCTGAACAATTTATGAAATAAGTCCAATTAAACTTAGAATTGGCAGTCGCATAAATTGAATAATGCTTCAACTTGCATTGATAAGAAAACTGTGGCAGTTATTGCATCGAATGGAAGTTTGGCGTAAGTTGAGTAAATCCGATTAACTGCAATTTATCCCCGAAATTAAGGATGGACTCCGATAAAATAAAATGGGTTGTTATTTAACATTATAACTCCTTCATCATCGTCATTAATTAGCAAAACGCAGAATCTGTGAAAGTTTGTCCGTAACATGTTTAAAAAGTGGCTTCCTGTATTTAAAGATGCAATTTCACTTCTTTAGGAAAGATGAAATGTGTTTTCAGTCCAAAGTTTTAACGCCAAAATAACAAACACGAATATCTCGCTATTTGGTAATGCATTTGCAAAAATACACGCCCGGCGTTAGACGGGCTTACTGGCTAGTTTCATGTTTCATATCATTTATACTTGGATCAATCTTAAGATAAGATAAGTCATGACCACGTCAACCTGCAGCCCAAATTAGATTTATGTCATTTCTTGGCCAATATTCAACTACCATCCGAATCAGTTATTGTTTGTCAGACAAACTTTGTCAAAATGTTGAAACTTACTCCAAAGGCGTTGTATTACTACAGAAAAATGCTGGAAATTGGATGTTCTTTCAAAATGTTTCCCTACACTTGGGATCCTGTCGTTGGCAGACTCCTCCCCACCAGGGAGCTGGCCGCACATTACTTCCACCAGGCCGTAATGTTCTTTGTTTTCTGGTTCTCTGGAATTCGGCTGTATCAAAATATTTGGAAGGATACCCAAGAATTTCCTTTGTTTGTTAAGGTAAGTCAAATCAGTTCAACCGAAATTCGGACATCGAAATTCGGATGCTAATCACATTCTCGCAGGTCCTCAACATGATCTGGGCACTGGCAGCGATGCTCATTTGCGTCATCTACATTCAGCTGTCTCTTACCCGGAACGAGATCCGGGTACTGATAAACGACATTCTCCGCCAAGTGGAGCCTCCTTCAGAAAAAAACAGTGAGAAATCCAAGCTCAGTCTGCAACCTACTCCGGAAGCATCCCAGTTTTGTACCATTGTCTCGAACTATGTTCTCTTCGCCCTATTCATGCTCGCAAGCAATATCCTACCGCATGCCCTAATAATTGGGGAGACGCCATGTGCTCCGCATATGATATCCAGTATCGTGTTGCCTTGCCGGACGCCGGGATCAAATTGGCGAAACGGCGGACCCCACCTGTTATTCACACTTCCTTTCCTGTTCTATGAAAATTATGTCGTCCTTCAAATCCTGACTTTGCTCTGCTTCTCCTGGACCGTGATGTTTTTGGGGTTTGCCATTGTTCTCGTAGATGTTAAAGGGATTCGGTGAGTATAATCTGGAAAAGTTGCAAATATTTTTGGCAACCTTTTTTTAAATTTCAGACAAATTTTGAAGAATAGTGACGACTTCACTGAGGCAGAAGATTGGTATCGTGACACAGATCGAAAAATTACGACAGTAAATGAGACACTGGAGCTAATCTTGACGTACCATTCCTCCATAATGTTCACCTTCCTGGCTCTGTTGCTCTACGGCTGTATTCGACTGCTACACCTGGATTGGCGTTCAAACCTTCTGTTTCCCACTTGTGGCGCGAGATGCGCACTGGAATCCCTGACGCCGTTGGCTGTGGCGGGAAAAGTGGATGAGGAATGTGGAAAGTTGCTTTGGGAGTGGAAAAGAAAGGTTGCGGCAGGAAAAAAGGGTAAATGTCAAAAAGTTGTGTTGAGGTCGCTGAAAGAAATATTGGGACGAGCAGGACATGTGTATACGTTTCAGAAGTCTATTATTATTACGAGCATCAATAGTTTGTTTCAGTTGACCCTGAATATTTTGGTGGCATTTAAGTAAAAAAATGGTCACAGACAAGCTTTCGGAAAATTGTAAACGAATTCCTTCCAATGAGCGGAATCTTGTACAATTGCCAATTTAGTTATTGATACAGAAGGTTATGAATGATTTAGTAGCGTGCTACCTCTTACTTAGAATCAATAAATGTGCACAATAACCATTAAAAGTTGAATTTATTTCATTTTTAGTCTCATGATTCATATGCTGTGTTGCGATGTCTACCAGATAAATGGATGGGTGATTAGTTGTCTCGAAATCAATAGTATTCATTTTGGTTGGAGTTAGATATTAATCTTATTTAATTGCAGTAATAAGAGCAGCATGACTACTGCATCTATCTTAAATAGCAGTAGCGACATTTTTAAGTCAATCTAATTAAGGCTAAATTTATCGAATGAATTGTGAATTCCGATCAAATATTTCCAGTCCATTATAATTAGTAGTTATCCCATAATTAAATATTGATCCTGCCATAATTAGAACTGGGAATGACTGCGAGCAATAAGTTTGTTTATTATAGCGAAAATGTTATAATTGGACCTGATTCCAATACATTGTTGTTTCTCTTTATTTGTAAGCTATCAACTTCTAGTTACGAGAATTTTGTAGAATCTGCTTGACAAACGTCTACAAAACGTTCAACTAATTTGTTGTAGACATTTTTCAGGTTGACAAATAATTATCGTCTCAGAAGAGTCATGTCATGACGTCCATAGACTCGGGCGACGGTGGAATCAGGTTGGAGAGACTAATGATATGTTTGTTAAACAAGTGGAGCTTTGGGAGTAAAATCTCGTTCCAGAATTTGCCATATGCAACAATTTGCTCTAATTGTGAGCTAACACCGACAGAGGTGGAGAGTCGCGCTAGGGCTGGCATAGGATCAGTTTGATGAACGTGACGACGTCGTTTCTGGACATGACCGGATTGGGTTCGAGTTAGTGGTCGGTGACGTTTTGATGATGCAGTAACCATTTTGGGACGTGATGGAGGAGGACATTGCTGCTCTATTTTGACTTCTGGACAAGAAATTGGGTCATCCTCAGTCTTTATCATGCTCTTCACTATAGCAAGGCTTTTAATAACGTTCACTTCGGTGGAGGTGGCTGTTTTATCCTGTAAACTCTGGCGAATCAAGGTTTCATCGACAGAGTTGGGATGGAACGTGTGGAAATGTCGGAGGATACTGAATTCTGTCAAAGAAGCATCACATCCGGCGTGGGGACATTTGGAAGGAGCTTGGGTGGCTTTACCTGCACTGAAAAAACAGAAATCAATCAGTATCTCTTACTCTTTTTTACTAATAAATGTAAGATAAGCTTGAGATAAGTGTAACTGTGTGAGTTTTACCCAGGACGAGTATCCATTGGCTCTTTATCTTTCCGAAACGGTTGCCCCTTGGTCTGAAGGGGAACAATGTTTTGAGACTCGTTAATTGAGTTGTTTAAAGGTTTCCCAATTTTTATCAAGTTCATCTTCCATTTCGGACAAGATTCTTTATTTGTTGATTGCTTCCTACAAGAATTAAATTTGCACAAATTTATATTAGAGGTGGTTTGTATTTTTTAAAGTTTTGGATTAGCCCAACTAAACCTTGGCCTCGATTGATTCACTTGTTCTGTGAGTTCGACCTGGAAAGGTGTGGAATAAAACGATACCTGTCAGAAATAGGGAAGAAAGGGTCCCTCATTAAACCAGGTAAAAAAGGTTCAAACTAGGCATACTAAAAAAGCAGCTTGTCATATTTTTAAAGCACCTGGAATTCTAGGTTTTAAGGGTTAAAAATGTAGGAATGGAAATACACAAGGAAATGTATTCCTTGGAATTTTGCCACTTAATACTTACAATTAGCACTCCTCCAATGGACCCTGGTTCATTTGCTTACCAGTCATCATAGTTTATAAAAAAATAAAGAAAGTTTACGCAGAACTCAAATTTTAAGGAAAGCCTTGTGTTAGAAAAAATGGAATTGAAGTTTTCTATTTTTTGGTATTAGTACACCTCATAATATTATGCTCTTGCTCAAGGTATTACTTGCGTAGATATCGGAATCTCATAAAATATATAATCGTTCAAAAATTTAATGATCAACTATTCTCGCAGGATGGAACTTGGAAGCAATGGGACACGACCGGAGACGGAAAAATATTTAAAGTTTTCTAAGTGGGGTTAATAGTTTTATTTTTTATTTGTTTTCTATATTTAGTATTCAACAGATTTGTCTTATCTTCATTTTTGAAAGAGTTGAGCTCCAAAAAACTATTCCGAAGTTAAGTTTTAGTTGTAATTTTTAAATAAATATTATATTTAATACTTCCCCTCAATAAATTCTGGAGTACGTATGCCACCCACAACCGAGCAAATTCAGGCTCGGAAACCAAATCTAAGGAGAAAGAAATCCGTCAAACTTTTTTGATACGTGCCATTAGACAGCTTTTCTTAGAATTCATACTTTACTGGTTGATAAATAAGCATCAATCTTTATTTTGTTGAACCGGGCACAAAACCGGAACTAGAAACATGTGCCACCATGAACTTTGGTGGCCACTCATTTGCAAAACAGTGCATCTTCGGCATTAAGTTGCTCTAAAACAACATCTAAAAGTTTGACCAACTCAAGTTCATTAGCGCTTTTTGACACCAAAAGTCATGCGTGATGCTGTCCCCAAAACGAGCCCAAGGGTCAACCACCAACCCACCCGATCATCAATTCAATCCACAATTCTCACTCAATTATTGTCAGAGAGCGTCGGCGGAAATAACGCCGTACAAAAAGGGACGTGTGACTGGAAGCCTGTGATTTACTTTGTTTTTCGTAATGACATCAAATCTACTTGTTTTCGCGGAATAATATTTTCTACCAGAAAATCATATTCAGGACGTTGTCCATTTTGACAGGGACAATGTCAATACTTCCCCAGTTCCGATGTTTAATGAATTTAAAGAAGCCTTCTATTTTATTCGTCTATTAGAATTGTACCCAGTTTTGTTTGAAGGTGCTTGTTCAATTTTAGAAGATTTTACGGTATTCCCATAAATAACTAACGGAGTCCACTGTCACCCAGTTATGTAAAAGATTCACTTGAAATCTCTCAAGGCTTTGAAGACAGATTCTCAATTGTCTGGAACCTATTCTTTCCCTTAAACACGGGAGCAATTTGGAATCCATTGAATGCTGAAGTGTTTCTGTCCCATTATTTTTGTGTTTCAAGCTATCTGCAAGTGGTGAAACTGAATCAAAAGTACAACTAAGCTCTCTGTCTTGTATTTATGTTGCCAGGGAAGGGGTTGTCTGTCCTTTTTTCCGGCTAAGGACTATGTCTCATTTATTTATTTGTGGTGGAGAAGGAAGAACAACACTGCCACTCCAGCCAACCTTTCGCCAAGTTTAACTGCAAAATTCCAAAAGCTCTTTCTAGTAATGAGCTTGTCATCCTGAAAAATTGGTATAGGTTCTAAAATAAGTTAGATCACTATAAATTAAATTTTGAATCAACTTTTGGGAATATGTCCAGACTAGGTGAATAAATTTCTAAACAACTCTTTTTTGCGTATACAAAAATAAAAACTGCAAAGTTTCAAAAAAAAGAAATTAAAAAAGTTGTACAATTTTTTATTATTACAAATGTGAATTACAAGTATCAATAAAACTTTTGGTCCCTTTCAGCTACGAAACTACACGATCATTTTTCCTAATATGGTTTAAGTACCATATCAGAGTCATAAATCGGATGTAGGCACTTATCGTATTGTATTACTATCCAACCATCACCCAATCCTTTTTTTTAGGTTAGTTAGGTTGGCGAAAAAATCACACCAACCCTTTTTATTTTGTTATTATCACCGATATAAATTGAATAGGTTTTATTGGAAACTTGGTCATAAAATGTGTAGAAATCCGTGTCATTTTTTAAAAGCTGGTTTGAAGATTTAATACAAAGACTTCCAAGTCTCTGAAGGGGAGAAAGTATGTAAATCAACTTCAAACACTGTGAAGGAATGATTTTTAGCAGGTTGTAAAGTTTTTTACAAACCTGTATCAACTCTTTATTACAACAGAGATTTTATTGAATTGGAAGAATTGAAAAGAAAATGTTTTTATAGTATTCCACGTTATGAGTCATGAGCTATTTTTTATGCATTTATTGGATTTGAAAAGGTTCATTTTATTGGTTTGTATTGATTGAACTCACTTTATTTCTGTAATGATACTGTTAACTAATATAAATAATATTGATCTTTGTGCATACGATTTTTCGCCAGGGTAAAGGTTATGGAGACAGTTTCGCCAGAATTCTGAGTGTATACACTGTTCTTTATTTGTGCAACGCAGTTTTCTACTTCCAAACCGGTTTTGGGAATAATGTTCTAAAATGTAAAAGCAAACATTAACCTTTGTTTCATCAGAATTTCGACACTGATCGATCAGCACTTGCTTCACCTTCCCAACACTTGTTCACTGATTATCGGAGTGGATCTTGCTAAATCTCTGTCCTAGTGTGAAAAGGGATGACTGGACAAAGGCCTTGTTCAAACAAAAAGGAAAGGGTTGGAAGCCAGGATCTGATTGCGTAGCACTCCCTTGGCAAAGTGCCGACTAAACGGATAGATCTCGCATTAAAAAATCATTTCATTTTTATCCTGGTTCTGTAAACCAACAGAATCCTCTTCATTACCACATCTATCTTACCAATTGTGTGTTTAATAACTGGTAGGACAATGGCACAGATTTCCGGATTTAGTGTCGCAATTTTCAAAAGCTTTTATATATTTTAGATAAAATCCTACAATGATTTTTTAACATGAATGCATTCCCACGAGGTGAAATGATTTTTATTAATACTTCAAATTGTCTTTTATCCCTGTCGCTAATTTATGTTTCATCTTTTATGGGGTTTAATGCAGGTGTGGAAAAAACTTTGAAATATTTGAGTCAATTTTATTGTTGATTGAAGAAAGCACGGAGAAGGGATAAGTAATGTCATCAGACACTTGACGAATCTGTTTGATTTTCAGTTGCACTTGCTCAAAATTTTGTGATGGTAAATCAATTTATTTGCCAGAAATCAATAAGAATCCACTGAATGCAGCTCTGAAGCCTGGAACACAATAATGCTACCCGCAGGGAAACCGCTGTTTAGCTGAATAAAATTAATAATTTCACAAAATACGTCCATTATGTAACCAATACAAAAGTCAGGGCTCGTTAGAACTGTCAATATTCTTGGAAAATAAATGAGTAGCCTTTTTTTGGATCCGATTCAGGGTTGGAGTAAGGAGGAAAAGGAAATTGATTTTGTTTTTGAGCTGCAAAAAGGATTTATCAGTGTCCGACGAGGGTGAGAATTGGAGTCATTATCGGTTTTTATATGACTTTTATTCCAGTTGAGTCGTAGTTTGTTATTTTGTAAGGTTGTGTGTTCTGTAACGCGAAGTAATGTAAATCACAACTGATTCATTTTAAGACTATTGCGAATTTACTGGATTTCAAAATGAATTTGCAAAAAGTTTGCTAAGAATTCTATCCCAATTTGCACTCATCAACTTTTCTATTTCTTTATGTTTATGTAATAAAATAATCCAATATCAAAAATTTGGAGTGTGAAATCAAAAAGTCTGGTCAAATAAAGGCAGTCAACTTCACCTATCCCATATGAAATGTGTCATTTCCGCATCTGTGCATCTTGATCCCAAATTCTTCCCTGTGTCACGACCCGTCACGTTGCAGTCATCCATTTTTTTTAAACTTATTTGAATATCCGCAATATTACACCATACGTTGACGATATCGCTTGTGGTATGATGTATGATTCGCTAGTCGTGGATCGTTGTCAAGATTTAGTCATGTCTTTATCAGACGGAGAAAGTTGTCTCAACTTGCCTCCAGGGTTTTTAAGGATGACACAGTCGATATCATAGTCTCTAATTGTAGCTTATCATTTTATATTGGATTACTTTATCAAATAATTAAAAAATATCAATATTGACCTTCTGTTCATTGTCAGTCACAATAAACGGTCTGACAAGAAACGACGGTTCTGTAAATGGAGGAGTAGGCGAAAGCAAGAGCAAATTAACTGAAGCTGTTTCAGATTCACACTGTACCCGTCAACCAAAGCATACTTCAAAAAGACCACATGAATTTGGATGAGGGATGATGAAACAAATAAAAGTAGCAAGGATTGCTTTGCTTTTTGTCCAGTCAATCCTTAATTGCTCGTTGCTGTGCTGTTTGCACTCGTTGTTTGAGTCTCATTCTGCTATTTTGAGTCCAGAAACTGCTCAAACAAAATTGCATCAAGGTACGTAAACGTTATGTTTTTAATAATTACCCATCCTTGTGCAATTAGTGTCGTATTTAAACTAATCCATGTCAAATTGTATCTTATCAGTAAGCTCGGAAAGGACATACATTGCAGTGAAGCTTTAAAACTTTGGACAAGAAGGATTACAAAATTTGTGTAAATATTTGGCAAGTGTCTCTTTGTAACCAAGTGATGCTCCAAAGGATTCGTGCGTATAAATTAAAGCATTGAAAATAATGACAACATAGATATGAACTAACAACCTTTCACATATTTGCTTAATCAGTTGTGCTTCAAAATTTTGCTTTGATCCTCAATCAGAGTGGGTGGCATTGACCCTGCATAAAACCAGGTGGAAGATTAAATACACAACTTCTTTTCAGTTGACTGGATTTATTCTTTCTCCGTGCGTGTACAATTCAAGTCATGATTTTGTGTATCGTAATAATTTCTAAATTTAGTTCCAGAGTCTCGACTGTCAACGAATTAGTTTTGATGTGGTCATTGGGAATAGAAACCGTTGGAGCAAAGCATAATAATCGAATCACTTTGACATCCTGCATCCACTGGATAAAATACATATAAGGTGTAGTGATGGTATTTAATGTGATCTTTACCATAATTTGGAACCAGTCAATCAATTAATCATATAAACTACTGTTTTCCAAACCCAGTGGAAATTTGTGATTCTGTTCAAATGTGTTATATGCAAGTGTAATGCTAAACTTTAAAAAAGGAAAGTCAGACGTAAGCGGGTTGGTTGGTTCCACATTTTCTGAAATGATTTTCAGTAAGAGCGTTTTGTATTACAGACCAATACACAAAAGTCCCAGATGTTTTAATGTTCTGACATTTTGACAAGGTGACGCAACAATTTCGTGTCAATCCTTGCCCTACAATTGAGCACTTGACAAACGTCGCTCAAATAACTCGCCAACATGGACGGATTGATCTTAGAATATTGCTTTTTGTACTAATTACTCACTTCCTGCATTAATTCGGGTTGAACCACGTTAAATGTTGTTCAGTACAAAATTAGGTATCCAGTCACCAGATGTGAATCACACCATTTGAATGAGGGTATAAAGTTTTTCGGACTTTTATTCTAAAAACTACTCATGCAAATAAACGCAATGGTTATTTTCATTTTAATGTGGAAAAGTGATGATTTATCGAGTAATTAAGGTTGATTCGCATCATCTCAAATAAATTCTGCGGTTTACGATGCAGTAAAATTGAACCAGTGTGCAAATCATTATGCATTTGTAGGTTGTGAAGAGATTTCTTGATAGAAATGATTTTGGAGAGGATATGGACCGAGTTTGAAGGACATTTTGTTCTCTTTTTGTTCATGTTTGTTGGTCAGTTTCCTTCAGGACTTATTTTGAAGTAACCGAAAAACGGGAACGTGTCGTAAATACTTTTACAAACTCATTTCTTTTGTTGAAGAATGAGAGCTTGACCCGATTGAAGGCATTGCCGAGATGATTTTATGACTGAGTTCTTCCAAGATTCGTCACGGTGTTTGTTGGTTTGATTTCTGGTGGAGGAAGGAAAAGATAAAGATGAAGTTGTTTGCAGGAACTGACCACTGAGAAGGAAGAAATTAGGAGTGGCTCAAGGGTAATAAAATGCCTGAAATCGATGCCTACATTTTGACAGAAGAGCATGATCCCGCTTATGGTGGTCGCATTCTCTTTAAATTTTCAATCATTAATCACAGATTACTAACCGTGACAAATATTAACATCTTACATGTTAATAACATAACATTCGTCTTAATTCATTATGAGCAGTGAAAATCTCACCTTGCCTCCTTATCCAACTTTTCCACGAATCTGCAACCTTAATTCCCATGCTAATTATTTTAAAATGTTTGCAATAAAGCGTGGCACAACTCATGAGTGGATGGTTGAATTTCAGTTTAAATTCTATTTCCATTTCCTTATTAATGTAAAAAGCTTTCAACTTTGTCCTTATTTGAAAAGTAAGGAATATAATTGAATCTCATCCAGTATTGGGACACAATTAGGTTAAAATCTGTATAAAGATAGAGAAGACATCTTCTCAATAGTTTGAACCCTATTCTTTGGAAGTCTCTCGGGAGATGAATCTTGGCGGTCACATTTTAAAGTTTGTGTGTGTCTCAAAGTCCTTGTTGCAAGGAATGACGTTCCCTCAAATAAAATCATGTACTTTCCCTCTTTCTCCGTAGACAAGTCATCATTAATTCAAGTGCTGGTTGTCTTTTTATTTAACAAGCAACCAAACACCACGTCCCAGTTTGTATTTATATCGTGGAGAAAGATGAGCATCAACCCTTGGTCAGCATCAATAGCAAAATTCTCCAAATTCCTTGTTTCTTCAAAGTAATGAGCTTGTCATCCTGAAAAATATGTACTTGTCGTAAAATAAGTTTTGTACGCTATACTTTCAAAACGAAAGTTTCAGTAAGAAAATACTGCACCTGTTTGCTTATGGTTTATTGCAGTGAATGAAATTAATAATTAAAAAAATGCACCCATTGTTCAATAGTCGGGGTTCATTAGAGCTGTCAATATTCTTGAAAATAAATGGGTGTCGATTTTTTATCCGATTACTGGGTGGGTTAGAATAAGAAGGAACAGGAAACGGATTTGTTTTTTGGAGCTGCAAAAACATTTGTCAATGTTCATTGAAGAGTGAGTCTAGGACTCGGTGCGGCATTTTTTAGATCTGATTCAGGTTGCGACGTTTCTCTTCATTTTTTAATGCTCACAAGCATTTCGTAACGATTAATTCCGTAACCAGTTATTTTTATGACCATTGCGAATATACTGGGTTACATTCGCAATACAATTTTGCAATTTGCAACATTTTAGGAACTTACCCTTGTACTAGTTGCGAAACATTTAATGGTGAGGATTTGAATCGCAAATAAAAAGTCGTATTTCTATGTAGTTGTGAAACTTTGTTTAGAAGTTGAAAAGGAACAAAAACTAAACTTTGTACGGCCACGCGGATATTTTCACACTAATAATTTGCGAATTAGATTGTGTTGTAATGAATTGCGATGTCTCTTCATGTAGGCGAAGTAAGCTAAGTAAGGCCCGAGTGAACTGAGTAATATTATTGAAATATGTATTTATCAGCTTAATCCGTATTTCTGTGACTACTGGAAGATAAGCAGGAAAGGTTTCCAGTTTCTGATATTTTTACTTTCACTAACTAGCAGCTGACCTTTCATAAGTTAAAAATCCCAAAAAAATAACTAGGATTTGTAGTAAAAACCTTGAATTTCCACTGCCATCAAATTACATGTCGAAATGTAAAACCCATCGTTGTTATTCTTCATCCAAACATGGTGTTCATGTCCATTATAAGAAATCTACCTGCTGCTTCTGCTTCACGGAGCAAAAAACAGACTCAGATTTGAAAA
This sequence comes from Folsomia manolachei, assembly GCA_036491905.1. Taxonomy (NCBI): domain Eukaryota; kingdom Metazoa; phylum Arthropoda; class Collembola; order Entomobryomorpha; family Isotomidae; genus Folsomia; species Folsomia manolachei. The sequence goes on along the minus strand of JAAXNX010000504.1, from coordinate 2,830 downwards.
AAAGGTTTCTTATCCCTTAATTTCATTAAACGTTGGTATCTAAATCTGGTGTAAAAACAGGACACAAATGTCACAAACATGAGCCTCGTGTGGAAATCTGTAAAATGACTCCATGCTCAACACACTGCTCAAGACAAAGTTCATCTCGGGTAAAAAAAACTGAGACAAAAAGTAGCCGTCCACCAATAATTGTGTCTAGTGTAGACTAACAGTTGTCTCTGCTACAGCAGTTGGAGTACAATGCCCTGTTTTATAAAAGTTTGAAGTTGGCCTAATCTCCATCCACCCTCGCATTTGGAAGGGTGCAAATTTTATAATCCGGGGTGGAGGGTTAGAGTAAAGTAAAAAAAACTAGTAACATTATTCCAGAGTACATAATAAGTGGGTAGAGATTAGGAAACATGATGAGTGCAGGATGCTTGTTGGCCTTGGTTGCTCTGTCGAGATTTAAAGTAAAAGCTGTGTCGTCCTATTTTATAAATAAATGATGGGATTTGTTAGCCAGTGTGTGGATTTACTCGTAAAAAATCTTGGCCAGAAACAGTTCATATTATAAACCGCACCATAATCTAGATATTTATGGTTAAAAGTGAGCATATGCAATATTTTCAGAGCTTCTTTTAATTTTCAATCTACAATCTCAGCAGGTCTAAAGATTATTCAGATGTGTAACTCTGGGTTTTAAATTGTTATGTAAAATAGAGGCCATGGTATAATGATCAATTATTCAAATGTGTGCTATGGTTTGGAAGAGAGTTTAATGTTGTCAAATCTAAGGCTCGGCTCCAGACTGGCTGGTTTTGTAAAAGAAATGTTGACAAAGGTGTAACAGTGATGAAGAAGGGTGAGCCATGTGTAAGTAAGAGAAAATAAAAATATGGAGGGCATTAGTCAGGTATTGTGTGACAGGTTTTGGTATTCGAAATGCAACTACCTACAAGAAATGAAAAGAAAAGGAAATTAGCATTCGTTTGGAAGTTGAGATGATAAAGGGGTAGGATTGAAAAGATGTTTTAAAAAAGGGTCGCTTTATTTTATTACAAAAAACGTCTAGATTTTAAGGAAGTTGAGCCTTGAACATATTTTTGGTTAGCGTATTAGTTACTGAGTTAACCATTAGATTTCCACCTACTATTTCCTCTATTTCACGGAGTTTACAGTATTCAATTCAAATTTGGAGTGTGAAATCAAAAAGTCTGGTGAAAATACCTCACACAAATTTAAAGTTACATTTCCGCATCTGTGCTTCTTGATTGAAAATTTATCCCATGGATAGCTCCCCCGTCACGATCCAGCCTTCCGTAGGCTCCAGTTTTTAAAGTGTTTGAATATTTGCAATATTATTACCAGCCCAACACCCATATGATTCATTGGCCATGACAAACGACATCAAATTGAATCTTTTTGTCGGTGCATTTGATACAGTTTCTGATTCAAGGATTTTGATCCACTTTCATGCTGGAGCCACTAAATACACTTGAGGGTCAAGTTAGGGAAGTCGCAGGGGTAAAAATGTCTTATAAATAATAAGATGCGTCAGTATTATTACGATTTGACTTGTTATTAAACCACAATGACATGCTCACAAAATCCATTTCTAAAAAAGCACCCTAAGCCCATAACTGCATTAAGCCTTATTCCCGTAGGTGAGCTAACAACAAATATGTTTCAGATTTTTGGGGAATTTGGACAAATCCGTCAACTAAACAATGCTACAAAGAGAAGATGAAAGTAAAGCGAGGGGAGAATAATGAGATAAATGAAGGTATCAGGTTGCTACTGTGCTTTTTAGTCCACTCAACCATGACACGGAATCACCGGCTTATTTGATATTGCTGTCTGAGATACGTCGTGTGACTTACAACCCGAAGTAAAATGATGGCTTCTTGTTAATACCGGGATTAAGTTACATGTAATGGCACGCCGATCAGTTCACGTTGGACGGGAGTTTTTTAATCTGATTATAATTATTTACCAAGTCTTGTCCAGTCTTTCAAAATCCGGGACTCGGTTTTGCTAAACACTCATCAAACGCAAACCATGCGGAGTTATTCTTTGTAATTATCATGTTTTCTAGTAAAATTAGCCATGTTTCCATCCATGCAGAATAACTTGTTTTAATTTTGTTTGTAAACTGGCCAAACTTTGCCCTTTGGAGAGATGCAGATTACGAGGGGACAAATAATGTTTGTGTCAATATTTAAATGGTATAGCTGCCTAAATCAGAATAATCTTGCACGTACACGGAATCAAATCCTGTGTTAACCACAGTTTTAAATTTGGATTGCATTATCAAATTGTATCTCTGCAGCGTAGCTTTTGGATGTTTATTCTGGATTTGTATCGGTAACAGCTCATTTTGAGTTGGAAGCCGACTTTCCAGAATATATTTATTGAATAAATTCACAATTAGTTGGATAATGTTTTTGAGATGCTTTGGTCTAGAGTGTAGTATTCCACCCCAATTAACAAAAGTCACAGATGTTGTCTAATTACGAATGTTCTGACACTTTGACAGGTTTGACGTGACAATGGCATAACAATCCTGTTTCCACATCCAGATAGGAGAAAAATGTCAATCAAATAACTTTGCTCTAGTTCTTTGAGCTTATCTCAATTACATTACTCACACTCGAATTACCACAATAAAACAGTTTTTGCAGAACATGAAATCAACAGGATAAATTAATAAATGGATCAATAATGTTATCTTGATACTTGATACTTGATACTTGATACTTGATGTTTATTTCTGTGTCAAGAGTACATCAACAAAATGAATTGCTGTTTTTCAGAACTAGACACAATTTGATAAAATAATTTACTAAAT
>JAAXNX010000503.1:0-28110 GCA_036491905.1 Folsomia manolachei | reverse complement strand
TAAGTTGGCAAAATGTTAGAGTTGGAGTGAAGATTAGGATGATGTTGATCTGCCAAAAATTTGTGGAGTGTTTCAGGAAAGGGACTAATGCAAGTGAGACGAATTGAAACAGATTCAGTTGTGTTAGTTGGGAAGGTCACAAGATTATGGTCCGAAATTATGTACCATAAGATTAATAGGCAATAGGAAGGACACAATAGTACGCTGAAACTTTTTGCCAATGTCAGTTTTAGATGCTGTAGTCTCAATGATACATTTTTTGCCGTAGCGTTACAGTGAATTGGAAGATATGATACAGTTACACGAACGGACCTTGACAAAACCCAAACTACTACAAACAGAGCAATTCGTAATTACATTAATTTCGATAGTACGCCAAAACATCTACGACTTAACAATCGCCAATTTTATGATTCGGATGCAAACCAATGCAATTTAAAAAATATTTGAATCTTGCATAAATTGCAATTTAATCGCATCCAATCATTTACATTTCTAAGCAATCCTGAAAATTAAACCATGCATCCACTCTCACTTCTCTTTACAAAATTTAAGAATTTAATAATTGCAAAAACTAGTTACAGACTACAGGAAGTGTGAGCCACGGGTGAAGTCAGAATTCTCAATTCTTTCACCCAACCTCGATTACTAAGCTTCCCTCTGGTCAGAACACTAGAACCGTGCATGATGACACGAATGACTTCTTTCACCACGATGCTGTCTCTTTCCTCACTCAAATCCACTTGGAAAATCCAACTTCCGTCCACTTAAACCCATTTGAAGAACTAGTATATGTCTCGCTTCATTTAACTTAACAACCAAAAGGAAGACGGGTTGGTCTCGGTTTAGCTTTAGTTTAGATCTCTAGCCCCATTCTTAAACCCATTTGAAGAACTAGTATATGTCTCGCTTCATTTAACTTAACAACCAAAAGGAAGACGGGTTGGTCTCGGTTTAGCTTTAGTTTAGATCTCTAGCCCCTACATCCATTCGGTTCGTGAATCTGTTCACATAAGCCATCCAACCTTTTTGTGCTTTCTCCAAGGAACACAAGCGTAATTTTGCAAATAATTTTGCAACTTTCAGCCAAAATCCTGCCGAATTTTAAATGATTTTGTACAGAATTGCTTAAAAATTGTCAAAATTTCCAACTTTAATTTACGGAGAAAGCTGTTTACTAAGCAGTTCTAAACACAACGACATTTTTGCATTGCTCCTCAATCACTCAAGTGCAAGGAAGTATATAGTCTCACTTCACAGACCACTCTGTGCTTTCTCTCCAATAACTGTCCCTCTGTCCATACATACCCCATCATCATTTCCCTTTTCCTTTACAATCTTAACCTTAACCAAAATTCCGATCCATCCCTTCCCTCCAATCCAATAACATGAAGCAGAAGAGTGGAGAAGGGAACATTATGCCCGACTGACAAAATTGTGCAAAATTGAGTAAAGACTAGAATTGACAAAAAGCTTAGCCTTTAGAAAGTCAGTGAGCAGAAGGATGGTTTGAATGCGAGCAATGCTACTGGGATAGGAATAAAATAAGAGGAATGGGAACAATCCTAGTAAAATGTGTAGGAAGGAAATGGATGGATAGAAAAAGGAATGAATTGAGACTTTCACCAGGATCTATTCACTACTTATTTCAATATGAGAGGTTTGTATTTTACGTGGATTTGATTTCATATCGGGCAACCAACCATCTTTTTTGTGGTTTTGTATTCCACTTAAAAGTTTTTAATAGTAAGGATTTCTTACGCCTTTAAAACTAAGTGAAAGTGGTGAAAGCATAGTATTAAGTTTTGTAAGAGGTAAAAATTCCTTTGTCTTGGGAAACATCTTTCGAGCAAACTTGTATTTTTCGAGCTTTTTTATATCAAAAATTAATCCTACACATCAAAGGAAAGTTAAATGCCACACAGTACAAAAGCATGTAATCGACATGTTATCCAATAATCGGTAAAAATTGTACTGAACCCAACAACAAAAGAGATTCTTATGCTTTTGCCATATTGAATTTTCTCATCCAATATTGTATTTCTTTGTTTTGATTGTTAGAAGATGAAACAGGGATAAGATGATAAAAGTCAAGATTTTATTGGGTTATGCAATAATGTTTGCTAAAATACAAAGGATTTATGGTTGGTACAACGTACAAAGATAATTTCACCTTTGAAAACAATTTCTTGGCAAAAAAGATAGCATCCTTTTATTTACTAAAAAATGCCAATATCTCATCCGCAAATCATGCCTTGACCCCAACAAATCCCGAGCTTGGCATTTCGAATATGTACCTAAATTCTTGACCCATGGCCTATTGTTGTCGTAAACCATTTAGAAAAGTTGTTAAGACAAGTAAAGTTTGCATTGCAAGAAATTTCTCCTCGTTTGTGCTATTTCCTGGTCGGGTCACACTGACAAGATTCGTTTCTGTCATGCAATACATGTTTTATTACACGCTACGGTAAACTTATCCTTGATTTAAGTTTGAGACATTGATGGTAAAACGAAAAGCGAAGCAATTTGCAATAAAACAGGATCGGACATTTGTCACTCGCAAAGATCAAAAGCAATCGACCGTCTCGAATGGAATGGACGAGTAGATAGAGATCCACTGCGATAGACGAAGAAGAATACAATCCAGAATATAATATCCCGTGGAAGAAAGCAACGAGGCGATCACATCGTGCTGGATGTCTGCATAAAATGGTCAAGACACTTTCCATTTCCGAAAGATGTAGTGTAAATTGCTCAGAAGGAGCTGCATAGCTCTGGCCAACTGGAAATGGACACTACTTTTACTGACAGCTACGATTATTTGGTGTTTTGTTTTACCCAAGACAATACAATGGAAGGTGAGAACTGTGGTATTCATGGGCAATTCTGTTTTACTTTAAAGATATCAGTGCATCCCTGTCTTTTCTGTATAGATCACATTTATGGCGTTTTGCGTTGTTTACTGATCTGAATGAAACTAAGGAGCAAAACAAGTTAATAAACATTTTATGATGGGAAATTGAATACAGAACATATAACAGAACTATAAATCATGAATCAAAGAAGTTTTATGATGCTATTAATATTGGCATGATCTTTATCTGGGAATGGTGAGTAAAAAATGAAAAATTATTAATTTCGGTGGCTCAGATAAAGATAGCACAAGACACACAAGTCGTTGATTATATCTCAAATGTAAAGCTTTATATGAAGTAAAACAACACAAGTTAAAGTAACATGGTATATGAGACTAAAGAAAGATTAAGTTAGCCAAAGAAAACATAAAGCTAAAGCATTCGGCTAACTTTAAATAAGCAATAATAAAATAATTCTACGTAAATAGTTGATTTCTCATGCTTTACATTTTTTCCCTACGTATCCGCTAACAAACTGTAATCTTTAAGTTAACGTAGTTTTCTGTTAATATTTACTAATACTTCAGACAAATTTAATTATTACTCCAATGATCTTACACCCTATCATCTTTCAGTTCATGAAACTGTAAACGTCGCACCTGCTCAACTGGAGTATCACGAATATTCTTGCCGACCCTATCAGACAAATCAATTTGCCCGTAATAATTACCTTCATAATCTGGGATTCGTCTATATCCATTACAATTAAGAGGACGGCCACGGCCAAGTGGGCCCCGTGCCAGCATTACAGGCCGTTCTACATAATTCTCTTCAACACTAACCCTGAGAACTCGATCAATGTGTGCTGAAGCTGAAGGAATGTTTACAGAGGTCGGAGGAGTATAGGGTTTCATCGGAATTGGCGGTCCACGTCGAACCACCGGCTTTGGTGGTGGATCAATCACAAGGTTCATTAACATTGTCACAACTTCTCCTGAAACTCTTGAAGTCGGTCCGTTCATCACGGGTTCAGGTTTAGGGACAGGGGACGGAGTTGGCAATAAGGGAGCAGGGAACGGAGTTGGCAATAAGGGAGCAGGGAACGGAGTTGGCAATAAGGGAGCAGGGAACGGAGTTGGCAATAAGGGGACAGGGTTCGACTTCTTTGCTTCTGGGAGCGTAGCTTTTGGCCTGACGCTGGTAGCAGCAGCTGTGATTGCTCGTCGAAATTGGCTACTTGGACTATCCACAACATCCACCTTACGAGTTGGGGCAGTTGAAAGTTCATCCAGCGACGAGTCTGAATCCGACAGGTGGTTGCCTCTTGTAAATCCTACGTTAATTAAATTAATTAATTTAGAGGCATTACTCCAACAATCTCGCGTCTTAAATTGATACAAATGGAGAGTCGCGTGTAATATTAACAATTATATTAAGCAATTCAATATCAATCCATCATCATCATAATTACCTTCGTAATAATTTGGTATTGGTCGTCTAAATCCGTCGCGATAAATGGGACGACCGCGACCCCGACCAAGAGGACCTTCTTCGGGCACTACATGCAGATCTTCAATCTTGACCCGGACACCTCCATCGATGTTTGCTACAGAATTTGGAGGAGTGTACGGCTTCATTGGAATTGGTGGTCCAAATCGATTCGGGGCCATAGATGGCAAAGGAGTAGTAGTCACTGGCTTCATTAGTTCGTGTCGATCTACAGAGTTTGGCCGTGGTGGAGTATTCACTGGGTTTATTTTATTCACAACTTCTCTTGCAATAGGTGGACTCCATACAGGTTCAGGCTTAGGGGTCGGAGTAGACAATACTGGCTCAGGGGTCGATTTTACTACTCCTGGGAAAGTAAATCTTGGACGACTAGCACTTGCGCTATTTGCAGACTGCGCAGGCTTATCCACTGAACGATTCGTAGCGAAAGTTGGAATTTGATTAATCCTCCGATTATCCACAACATCAACAGAACGAGTCGGCCGACTCGGGACAGTTGGCAATTCATCAGCCCGGTTTTTTGGCCGACTTGTAACTCCACTGCAGTAATCAAAAGCGTCGTCATCGAAATCATCACCACCATCGTCTTCAAATCCAGCCGGTAAAAAGTGTAAAACTCTTGGCGCACGTTGAGGACTGGTAGGCATGAGGGGCCTGGGTCTCGAATTATAGGAGCTGGAACCCCCAGTAAATCCTCCTCTTGTGGGTACAAATCCAAGTCCAGGACGACTGTAACTCGACGAGCGACTATACGGAGTTGAAGTTGAAGAAGACCTTCCACCTCCGCGGCTTCCTCCACGTGATCTATAACCACCTCGACCTCGACTTGGTGGCAAGGACTCCCGATAAGCTGCAGTGCTCTTCTTCTTCAAGAGATGGAACGCCTATAAGTAAAAGCAAGCAATAAATAAGCTGAATGACAAGCAGTGAATATAAAAATACATGAGAAGCTTTTTACTTACATCACACTTCGCCACTTGATACTTTGTTGGCGCATTCGTGGTCCCATCCATACGTCGTTTCGTTTTTGTCTTCTCCTGCTCACGAACAAGTTTCGCAATTGCGAGAACATCCTTATTTGCAGAGCTCATTGACGCGTCGTTGATCTGCGATTACAGATTGACACGTGTGGATTAAACAATTCAATTGATCAGTGAATAAAATAAGTAAATTACAACTTACGAAAAGGAACAATCTAGTCCTTGGATTGGTAGGGTCTTCATGGTAAAAATGGTGTACATGGAAGATGTCTCGAATAGCGTAGAGAAATTCTCCCCATTCTTTAAACCCCATCTCTTCCAATGGACATTTCCCCACGTTTTCTTCAAGGTCGGCTACAAAATACAATAAATTAGTCTTATATCCAAAAAAAAGTTCATTCATTATCATTAATCATCATTAACTTCTTATCGGACAGGTTCTAATCTTTGCCCTTTTTAGCATTGTTCCAGCCTAATTTCACCTTATCCAAGTCTTACCTTCTAGCCTGGTAGTGTCGACACCCGTCTTACTCGCCACCAGAATGTTTTGGACGTCCAATCTCCATGCTTGGAACTTTTTCTCCGCTTCCTCATTCCGATGTTTGGTCCAAGTCGCCATTTTTTCGGGGATTCGATTCGATTCTTTCAGGAAAGAAAACAATTAGTTAGATAAAATCTAGCTTGGTTGGTGGGCCTCTTTTTCTAAAATTAGCTAATCTGTTGAATAGACGCTCTACTTTTGTACCCACCTTATCGCGCCGCTAAGTAAAGTCTTATCGGAAATTGTTTAAGAAAGGCAACAGGTCAAAAATTAATACCCCAACGTCAAACGTGGCGTACTTCTCACGGCAAACTTCAGACCGGACACAATGGGAAGGAATTCAATGGGATTTTAAAAATTTGGAAATAATACTTTCAAAATTTTGATAATTTTCAAAAAAAAATCAACCGACTCACTCAAAAAAGAGTAACCGACTGGAATCGAATGATCCAGAAATCCGTGCCAGCCGAAAAGAAGGCGGAGCCATCAGCTTCGCGCATGCGCATCCTTCCAAACAAAGAAAAATGTTTGTCCAACGCTTCTATTTTTTGCATGACATGATTTTTATCAAAAAAATTGCAAAATTTTGCAATCCTAAAGATTGACTGTTGAATTCATTAAAAAAGGATTTTCAATCATTTTTTGGAGACTAGCCCAAAGAAAAAAATTGTCTGCTTTGTCCCCAAAGTCAAGTCAAGCCGATAAGCTGATTCTGAATTGTCAGAGGATTTCTTCCCAATTTTATTAGTTGGGAAAGAATATAGATGAAATAGTGCCAGCCACAACATAACAAAGTCATCTATGGATGTCATGTATTCCACAGAGATCAGAAGACTATCAAGCAGCAGTATACTAGGGTTTGATGATAAGATGGATCGCTTCTTCATTTCACTTCTGGTGTCCTTCCTTTATTCCCGTTGTGGTTTGGATGTCACAGGCTCTGTGTGCTATTGTATGCTTCACAACAGTCCATTAAGGACACCAAGGAGAATGTGGCTTTACTGAGGACATCATCACGCCTTTGGTAAGATGCCTGACTTTTTTTTTCTTTTGTCGTTTTATATCCTCGATATAGGAAATTAGATTTTGGGTTTCATTCCCTTCCTCCAGATTCCCAGGAAGAATGTCAGATAGTGTGGGTTTGAGTTTGTTCTGGGTTTCTACTGGACTCTGGATAAAGTGCAAATGTGTGACAAAAGCTGGAGGAGAGGAGAATGTGATTTTTAGGAAGATGAAAAGAGCTTTTAGTCCGGTTTTTGGGGCATCTTTTTGGAAAGTTTCTGAATTGAAGTGAAAGGGTCCACTCAAAAATGTGGGATTCTTTTTTCTTTCCTGGTTATGTACAAGGTGAAACTCTAATTAGTAAGCAGGCATAAGGAGAGGTCATCCTCATGTCAGTCTATTGTGGAGGACATGGCATTGTGGAAAGTATTGTGTTTCCTGGGGTTGGATGAAGAATCTCAATTTGAGATGCTTTACATTTGTAGCGTGACATTTACATTAAATCTTTGGCAGGTGGTGACATTGTAAATTTTTGTGGGATTGATGACATCCCAAGTTCGAATTTGCGGGAACCTGCTCAAACGTATGAAGAATGGATGGGCATAATGAAAATTCAATGATCTAATCACAATTAGGCAGAATTGTTATTGAATCCAAGGCTGGAGAGAGTGTAATCCCGTTAATTAACCACATTGTTCCATTTTCTCTTTGATGCTCATTACTTGTTCTTCTATGTCAGGCAGGTGTGACACCCTTTGAATTCCGAGGTGGTACTTTGGTCAGTAACTGATCCCATGTAGTTAGAGAAAGTAGTATGGTTTAGTAATCACCACATGTAGACACTACTGGAAAGTGATTCCATCTGGATTCTGTAGTGAGAAAAAAAGTTTTACAAATTCCAAACTTTTATAAGTTAGATATCCACACCGAATTACTCTCAAAGAGATCATCTTTTCGACTATGTTTCTAGCCGCAAGTTGTCGATGTCGATGTCGATCCATTTTTGGATGCTTAAGCTGATACTGATTGTGAAAAAATGTTTTACGAGCTAGGGCTGCAGATTATGTGAGACACGGACAAAGAATAAAAGAAAGTTGTTCAATTTGCATTTGGGTTTCTTTGATGATCCTCATCAAATCAACATCATCATCATTCCTATTCTCCTTGAATCATTTCTGGCAGAAGAAAGCAGAGAACTTTCTCTATTTTTTCAAACCCTTCTGCATTCTATACACTAATCAACCGGCGAACCATATGATGTGCAATAGAGACTTATTTATTATTCTGCAGACGTAATTTCTCATAATTCAGCTTTTTATTGTTGAGCTACCACACAAGGAAAACTCTGATTTAGCTGATTGATGTATTAGCTTTACTTGTTTGTCAGGCATGGTAAGAAGATTTGTATGCATTTTGTAATTTGTAGGATATAATTGACTCCGACCGAGTCACTCGATCAGTCAATACTTGGAAAAAAATTACAAGGATTATTGAGATTTTTTTTGTTGTGCTAACAACTTACTCGAATTATGGAATTACTACTATTATACTTGAATTGACTGCAGTACATAAGCCATGTGAATCAAGAAAATGCATAAATATATTACCCTTTTGCCAATTTACTTAAGCACTAAACACTATAATATCACTAAACACTATAATATGACTTGCGTTCTTTGAAATATTCTACATACCTGTGCAAATATGAATAGAAACTACCAATTCCCGAATGCCACAAATTCTGCAGATGCATTCATTCCTCTATGTTCAATCAATTTGCATCACAATTCCATACAATTCAAACAGGGCACTTGTAAACTCATTCATCTGTGTAATTTACTGCCAACCACTCGAATCTTCATCATTTCCTTAATTGATCAACTTGAATTCATTTCGAACTGCACGCAGGTCAAAAGCCATCCTATTCAAATTTTGCAAGCATTATTAAAATAAAATTCCTTAACTTAATCAGTCCAAGGAGTCCTTGGCAAGGACTAAATTGTGCAACGGCAGACATTAGAAAATATTTCAGGTTTTTGCATATCTTTGCCAACTTTCATTTTTCTTTACCAACCCACCATTGAATTAATTTACTAAACAACTTGCCTTTCCCTTATTTATCATATCTTTACCTTACTAAATTCCACAATTTGTAAGGTAAATATCCACCCCGAGGAAATCTTGTTTAGCTCCTTCCATAAACCTGAACTTGGTTCATCTTGGATTTGGCTGTGGGGTTATGAAGTTTTCTAAATTTTTCCCCAGCAGCCATCACCCCAGCCGTGATAACTCTTTATGCAAATGGAAATGTCTTCTTAAAATATTCATTTACATTACATTTCACATTAGCATTAGCATAAATAAGGAGGCTGGCGGAGCAGAAGCCAAAGTTTGCTCGAGGTGTATTGCCCTGCTACCCGGTTAAAATGTGATCGCACTTTATTTTGCATTTTTATGACATGACCCATCATCTCACAATCACGTCGTATATCGTGTAGTATGCAAATTTTAGTGGGGTATGAAATTATACCGCCTACTTTAGAGAGTTATGCCAATGCATGGTTCTACGCCATATTTCTATTTGCTATAAATACTAAGATGCTTTAGAAAAGGGTGCATTTACAGGAACATTGTGAGGTTTAAACTATTTATGGTCTGGTAAAATATGTCGACAAGAAGTATACCAAAATTGGTCGAGGATATCGTTTTTAACGAAGTAGAAAGGTGGATAGAAAATGTGTCAATAGAATTTTTGATAAAATCATGATTTAGATGATATATCGTTAAATGAACTTATGTCATAGTTGACACAATAAAATTACTGACCTGCATTTACTCGTGGGACAAAAGATCTGGATTTGATTTATTCGATTCAAACTTGCTTGATTTACAAAGGTTACTACTACGCTTGATTACAGTAAAGCTATACAAATTGGGATATGTATTGTGTTTATTTAAAAAGGGAAATGATTAGTGCCAAGATGGCAACTGGAAGAGAGACATTTAGAATGGAACCCTTGGCAGTTGTTGATTCTTCTTCGGTAGTGGGAAGTTGTGTTGTTGGTCGGGGTGTGGTTCTTACGGTAGATGGCGGCCTGGTAGTGGCTTCGGGTGTTGCTTCAGTATTTGTTGTGGGTGGTCTACTTGTGCTTGGTCTAGGGGTAGTTGGCCTAGGGGTAGTTGGCCTTGTGGTGCTAGGCCGTGTTGATGTAACTGTGGGCAATGTAGTGGTAGGTGCCGTGTCACCTTCAGTAGGTGTGGTCTCAGGCTCGGTAGGAGGTTCGGTAGGCATTGTTTCAGGTTCGGTAGGCATGGTCTCTGCTTCGGTAGGCATTGTCTCAGGCTCGGTAGGAGGTTCGGTGGGCATGGTCTCAGGTTCGGTAGGCATTGTCTCAGGCTCGGTAGGAAGTTCGGTAGGCATGGTCTCTGCTTCGGTAGGCATGGTCTCAGGCTCAGTAGGCGTGGTATCGCCTACAACAGGTGTCGTCTCAATGACCTCGGTGGTTGCGGGACTCTCCTGGAAGTCGTCCTTCTCAGCCAAAATCACATATTCACCACGATCTTCTCCTTCTCCACATTGCAAAGTGATGTACAATGCCGGTAGCTCATCATCTTCTTCTTGCCGTACTGACCTGCGTTTTGGTGGAGGTGGGATGCTGATTGAACCTGTAAATTTAAAGTTATTAACATTCATGACCTCACCCTAAGATTTTAAACGCCAAGATGTCCAAACCTGGTTGAATCTCTCCATCATTAACCGCAGAATTTGGCGTTGCTTCTGTGTAAGAGTACCATCCACTTAGTTGACCTTCTCCTGTGGATTGGATGTCGATTTTGATCCCGGCTCCGTCCTCTTCAGGGAATTCATATCGGAAGTACCGTCTCTCATCTGGGTTCAATTGACCACTCTGCTCAGTTCCTGAATAACAATATGGAAAAAATGTCATTGTTGTCAAGTCCATCGGACAAGAAAGTAATTTTATTTGCCCTCACCTAGCGCCGGCTGCTGAGGTACCTCACAAGTTGCAGAGTTCATCTGATACAAGAATTCTGCCAAAGCATCGTAGTCATTTAACATAAAAACGCGTTTGGGTTGAAGTAATGAAATCTGGAGTAGTTCTGCGTAATCGATGTCGCTCCCAATACCGATGGAAAACGAGACTAAGCTTGCATTCCTCACATCCATCAATGCAGCGGGCAGATTGCCACTAAAAATGGGTCAACATAAACATCAAATCACCGGAAAATTATTTTTTGTAATGATTTATTTGACATTTACCGATTGTGGAGTCCATCCGTAAAAGTTGCGATAACTTGCGGAACCCCGTTCCGAGATCCGATGGCTTGGTAGAAGTCAACAGCCATAAGAAGACCAGCTGGGGTGTTGGTGTTGGCATTGGGATAACTTGCATTTCGGATAATGTCATCCATTTCGTCGTCATTAAGACTATGTTGAAAATCAAAGATTTCATAGGCGATGTCCCCATAAGTGACAAATGCAACTCGGGTCGTGTCCAGGGAAAAACTTTGGACCAGATCGGCTACAAAACCTTTGGCCTTTTAAAAAAGAAAAAAATCATAAAATTTTGATGACCAGACATTTTACAAAAATTTGCGACTTAATGATTTTACCTTTTCGAAATCAGTCGCTCCAATACTATTCGATCCATCGAGAACAATACAAATATCCATCATACCTTCACAAACGACATCACTCTCCAACGCCCTGACCTGTCGAATGTAGTCCGGGGCAGAGCCAAACACGCGATAATGGGCCACCCAATAATCTGCTTGTTCGTTAACCGTCCCAGGAATAGCGTGGTTTTGTGGAATATTCACCAAATGCTGGATAAAAAGTCGGGAAGCTAGCCCAGAATAGAATGGTTTAAGTAAATCCGTCCACTCCACGGAGGACCAATCAATTCCCCAACGGGTCTGAATTTGCTGATAAATATCCGCAGGAAAAGTGAGGTCCTTTGTGAGGTTAAAGTAGGCTTCATCAACTTGCCATATCCCACCGTAATAATTGGGCCGATACGTTTTGGGATCTTCTCCAAATCTTGTTTCCGTAAAACCGATTCGACGAAATATATTTTGGTCATCAGGAAATATTCCGGTTCGAGTTATACGGCGAACGACAGCATCTGCGACATCGGCACCGAATGTCCTTTCCTCCAGGGTCTGGTCCACCCCGGTAACGAGAGGGGTTGCGGCGAAAAGGGCAAATATTACGAGGGTTAGCATAGTTTTTGGCGACATTTTGGAGAAGATTTGAAGACTGAGCTGACTGTAGCTCAAGAGCCGTTCGGAAACAATGGGAATTGGTTATCGGAGTGAAGGCCATATTTATTATGCAAAAACACCTTATCAGGGTGTGGGTGATGGTGCCACAAATCTGCGTTATGAAGAATGTCATACAAGCCACACAAGTGTTTTGATCTTGCTACTGAACGGTAGCAGTATTTGTTTAAATGTGTAATAAATACACCTTTTCGGAGTAGTGGTGACATAATGTTAAAACAATTTCTCAAAGCATTTCCAGAGTTTAAATAATAAAGTAATGCGTACTAATTGATTGCATTATTAATGGATTGAATCTGCACGTCTTTTTGATTGACATTATCTGTGACATAGATTAAGTCTTGCTTTTCGCACGCAACCCACTAAATTAATTGTCAAATTATGTCATCATTATTTGTGAGCAAATATTGGGATTGTGCAATTTCTGATTCATCAATCCACGGTCCATTATGGATCATCATCCGATTCAAGTCCAGATTTCGATTTGATTGATAGCCTTGAATTAAGGTATCTGGCTAAGAATTGAATGAACATTATTTTAAACCAAATTACAAGCTCAGAATGTAAAACAATGAGTAATTAATAATTAAGACTACAACTGAAGTGGGTCAAGACACACTTTAGTCATAAAGGAAGAATCATCTCATCCCAGTCTTAAACCATTTTGAGCCAGTGTGTCTCCGTGATAAAGAAAAGACCTGCAGCCTCTCTCTTAAAGACATTCCAGGTTTATATTTATCTGCGGCAGGCTTAGTTTTGTTCTTAGAAATTCTGGAGTGAATCCCTCTGAATGGAAAGAGGTAATAAAGGAGCCATTTTATTTCATAATTCAAAACCCAGGTCGTAAAGTATTCTTCGAAGAATGAAGACTGCCTGGAAAGGATGACGATGACACTACAGCAAAGATGATGACACTACATATCCCATTCACAGTTCATAAATAAAGGATTTTATTGTCAAGACAAGTCCAAGACAAGCCAGAGAGACTGACTCAGGGGAAAGACAGTCCTTCAGCTAAATCTAGAGTTTGGGAAGTAATTTTAGAGGAAACTTGAGCAAGTAAATTTTGGTGATGGGATTATGGACCAAAATAAAATGCAAGTCCTCTTTTATCCTTTTCCGTACATGACTCCTGATCAAGTAGTGAGTTTTGTGGGTAAAAAATTACAATTTAAAGGAATTGATTTAATTATTTATTCGCAAGCCAGATTGAAAAATTGTGCAGGTTGTAATCCGTTGTGCAATTTACTGAATTTAAAATTTGCTACGAAGTGCGAAGATATAAATGTCCTTGCAAACACAAAATTTCTGGTGGTTAACATAAGTATTGTCCTCCCTTAATTGTATTATCCGGAGCACAATAGAAAACCTTTAATTTAATTTCCTCAAGTACCCTCAGCCTCGTAGCATTTTATGCATTTTCTTTTTTCCATTTCTTCTCAGCTTTCTTTTTTTTGCCGTTTTGTGGATTTGGATCGAGGAGTAGTAGAAAATTAAAATTAATAAAACTTTAAAATAATTCTATTGTAAATTTTTACTTCCCAAATATTTTTTAAAATTGTAAAATACAATCTGTTAAATAGTACAATTCATAAATATCAAATTTTCCATATATGTACCTTCGCATAGCTCTTCCAACTGAAAAAAAACTCTTGATTATTTGATAACCTTTAAAATTCTCCAGTTATTCTGTATTCTACCCACTGGTGCATTTCCCTTTATAAAGCTTCCCTTCCATCTTTCCAGCCCTGGAGCAAGAAAGACATTCAAGATTTCTGAAGTACAATGGAGTTGAAAATGCATTTCATGAACTCGGCTTTGGTCTGAGATGCTGAGAAAGAGCCATTTCATTATTTTATTCATTTAACTGGAGGGACAGAATAAATTATGTTTATGTTCTGGGAAACCACCTCTTTTCATTTTCACCCATCCAGACAGTCAGTTTCCCTTGTTTATTAAATTGGGAGAAAATTAAAATGACTTTCTTTATCACTCCATTAACACATTGTGCTGAGGAGTTAAGAATGAGCGCATATATGCGTATTTGCATGAAAGGGCTTTATTTCATGCACTCTTAAACAGGACTGCAGTGCAGTCACAAATGCAGTCATAACTTGTAACAAAAAACTTTTATTAAAGTTATTAAGACAATTTTGAAAAATATTCGTGCCACTTGCATTTAGATTCTAAATTTTAGAACAGAGTTGTTGCAAAAAGTAAACAATCTTTGCATGCAGTTATTCTATTTCTTGTTTTAACCAATTGTAACCTGATCTCTAACTTTGGCATTGTTAAAAAAGTTTGTACTAAAAACATCCGTATTTATCCACCCACCCACATGCATTCAAAGTTCCAAGCTAAACTAAACCGAATTCTGGAGTGGGTGAAAGCAAGTAGGAAGCGAGATGCTCAATTCAAGTCGGAATGAAAGAAAGAGGTGAAAGCAAAACCTTAAATCCTAATCAAGTTTCTAAAGTTATACTTTTCTTCCTGCCTCTCGAAGCGTGGGGTGGTGTATTCCACGGAATTTTCTGTATACTATGCTTCCCTTCACTGACCTGCCTGTCTTTCACGTGGAGAAAACAGAAACAAATAGGGCATGGCTTTGTGTAATGTTTAAAACAAGGTGGTTATGCTGTGGCTGTGTTTTATCACCAGATCCAGCACCAACTACCAACCCACCTTGCGAAACAAAGCTCAAAGTTCAGTATATATTCATTACATTTCAGTCCAGAGGGTTGCATTTCTTAGAAAGGTGAAAGAAACCTGGTGAATGAAAATGAAGGGCTGAGATTAACAAATTGGACACATCTGACAAAAAACTGGGTACAGACGACGGGTAGCTTTGGAGAGAGTGGTTAACTTATCCAGAATAGTATTTAATTTTGCTGGACTCCATTTCATCTTTTGAAAATTGTGGGTACTTTCTCCATTATAGAGCTTTGGCTGGAAAAGGAGCAAGCAAGCGTTTGATTTTGATTTTGGCCACAATTTCCTATTTTTGTATGATTTTCTGCCTTGTATTCAGCCACATTTTTTGCGATTGAATTAACCAATTAGAGCGTAGTGCAACTTCAGATTGAATCGAGTTTGGTCGGATGGATTTTTGTATTTCAATCAAAACTTGTTTTGAAGGAAGAAACTTGTGAACCAATTGAAAATTGATTGAGTGGCAGGTTTGGCATAGAATTAGCAAACAAGTGGGTTGGGTGGAAGCGGAGGAAAATTGTATTAGCACTTTCTCCTCCATAAACTAACTTCACTCGTGGTTGGATACATATTCTGTACGCGTTAAGTAGCCAAAGTAAACGAGTGTCTGGTCTGGGATGAAGATTGGCATTCTAAGCCCATTCTTCTTACATCCCCGTCAAACTAAGTCGACTCAACTTTCTCTTCACTAACCAAACTAGTCAGCCAAGTTGTTCATCATATTAAGAAAAAGTAAAAGTCTCTCCAGACCCGGATAATATAATAAGGTGCCCAGCATAGAAGAAGATGGTTTGTCTACTTTCTTCCACCTAGAAGTCGGCCACTTATTTTCAGATTAACTTTCTCCATTTGATTTTGAGTCTAACAAGTTTTGGGAAGGTATTCTAAACTGGTAAAGAACTACACAGATTCTGACATACTGGAAATGTGCGTTAATTAAAAGTAAGCTCATCAAAGTTTAAAGGATCCCAAACATGGGAAAGAGTCAACACTGTAAAAAACTAGCTGGACCAGTTTTCGACAGCATCTGGATTGATTCGATTTCTAGTGTTGTTTCATACTCCCATGATTTGAAGCACATTCAAAAGGTCTCATTGGGCTGCCCGAGTCCAGTCAATCATGTAAATGGAGCAGAAGTAATGCTGCATGCCAAATTGGCAAATGTGACTGAGTCTAGTGCAAAACATACATACAACAAGTATGAGTATGTAATTCAATGCAGACTCACTCCACTCATCCCATCTATTTGTTCTTTCACTCTGTGTTTTGTTTACTGAATAAAATCATGGGGTCGTGAGTACTCCTGGTTGCATTACGTTATGTTATACCAAATGCTTGTACAATGCAATACAAGCCGAATGGGATTGATCTTGTCGAGTTTCTGCTGACGGCAGACTCCAGCCAAAAGTTTTTTGGGATAGGAAAGAATGCAGAAATAAATAAATTCAATGGTTGTCATTGTGTTGGATTGTCCAGATCAGCGGAATCGGAATCTATCCATCCATCAGTTCCTCTATTCATGAAACTGTTGCTGTTGTTTTGGGGAGAAGGGAAGCCAAAAATAAAATAGATTTACATACAAAACTACCAACTTACTTCTAGTTTCATCAGACAAAGTGCATATGGTCAGTGGGTGAGTGGATTGAATTCAAAATTACGGAATACAAAATTTCTGTAAAGAAAAGCGGATTTTGTACAAACGAATAGAATTCAATCGCATTATCCGTATTTTGTCTAGGCCTGGGATTGGGAATTCGTTCATTTGTACGTGCAAATTCCACAAGTAAACATGTTATCAATCTAGTTATTGACGTGATATCGCACTACGCAGACTACCTCTGGTTGCGACTGATAAATTTGAAATTAATGGCGAAAAACATGCCAGCAAACGCAGTGGTCTCTTCCTCATTATTTCTGTTTATTGCAGGAATAATGATAGATTCGTGTTAATTGGGAATGGATGAAAGTTGGAGAGAATCTTGCTGAAATTCATTAAAAGTAATGGATTTAAAGAAAGAGTTGGCTCAGCCGACAGCTTGGTTGGAGAAAGGAGGAACTTTTTGTTAAACTGGAATTAATCACATTCCTTTGGTTAATTTATAAAATTATGGTTTTCCTGGTTATGGTTTTCCAGTGTTAATTAAAGGTGGCTTGACGTAGTGTTTTCGTATGAGGATGGTTGGAACTAGTTGAGAGAAAATGGCTTAAATAATCAATACAAGCGTGGTGGGTAGAGCACATCTAAAACATTAGTGGATTAAAGAATTATAAAATAATTATTATATGTCGCTTTAATACATCAAAGTTTTACAGAATATATTTCAAACTATAGATTGACAAACTGAACCTCAACAACTTCAAGTTCTCTTTGTGTCATTAGATATCTGTAAAAAGACAAGGATTGGATTAACTAAAGCAGACCACGACAGAAACACAGGCATATGGCTTCGAGCATTATCCGTCATCTGACAAAACTTTCTTTTCTCTCTTTCCACTTTCTCTTCCATAATAACTATGCAAATTAGTTAGCAAAGTATTGATGATGATGTGGCGTGGTATGGGATCCATCTCTTACATCCTAAACCTTAATTTATGTCTATACCACTCCACACAGTCTGTCTACTAAAATCCTTGCTTTAGTTAGATACCCCATATTTTAAACAGTGACCGTCATCACCATTATATTTCTGCTTTTTACAAAACTCTTTTCAGACCATGCTTCGATATTCCTCAGCCTAAAACCACTTATATTCAACAAAGTCGGCCGAGTAGAGAATCTCTTCTTGTAAAGAATCCTCCAACAGGAACAAGTTTCCTTCTCATCTCATCTGATGTCTGATTAGTTTAAGCAAATTCAGCTAACTTTCTTTCTCTGGCTCAAGTGCCATTCTCATATTTTATGGCCTGGATGCAACATAGTATGTTGAACATACGTACCTTACAAGTTGTAAGTTACAACTTTGCCTGTCTGCTATAGATGAATTCCGTCACGGGATGAAGCTGGGATGAGATGAGTTGAGAAAATTAAAATGAATTTTAATGAATTTTGAATAGAAAACGTGAACCACGGCTGGGAAATGGGATTGCAATCTCCAACTCAACCCCGTATTGAGGAGATTCGTGTATGTTTTCTACAAAGAAAGTCAAACAAAGCGAACTTTTCCGTATGTGGGTCTTACTGTGGGGAGCAGTAAAGTAGAAGGCATATCTAGAATGGTTAGCTTTCCGAATTCATTCATTTATTCCCACAAATTGAGGCACACGCTGAGAAATCTCATCCAAAGTTTGAAATGTCATTTCATTGTAATAATTTCATCCAATCCGGGCATAATTATGGTTTGAGTTGAAATGTTATAAATTGTTGAAACTCGGCTGGATGGGACAACAATGATTATGATGGGGAAAGTTTGTCCAGAACCACGCCACGGATTTATTGGGGAAAGGTAACGTGATTTATGTGGGTTGGTGGTGTGGATCTTGTAAAATTTTAGGAAAATCTTAAATTCATATTGTCTTAGATGTGGTTTTATAGTGGGTTTAAGACACATTCGTCTAAGTTGGGCTAGAACATTGCAAAAACGAAGGAATCTGATTTTGTGAATAGACAGACTGACTGAAACTGTCGAACGGAATAAGATTTGAGACGAGGTATTTTGCAAAATTAGAGAAAATTCCTTTCCACCATCGGAATTGGAAGGGTTCTAGGGTAGATTTGCCCCAAAGGGAATGAGGATCACTTCAAGAAATGTCTTCTGGGTTTGAGAAGATGTTTCATGTTGTAATTATTGAAGCTTTGCTGGTCTTGGCCTGTTTTCAATTTTGCTGGAATACAATGGATCCTTGTCTTGTGAGAAGCCTTGTCATCCGTATCTTATTGCTTTTTTGATTGGATTGACAACTTATGAGTTTTACATATGTGGAAGTTCATCAGGTCATGGAACAGAGTGTGTTGTAAGAATAAGGAATTTCATTTAAGCTTATTGATCCATAAGCTAATTTTGCATGGTTCAAAATGTTTTACTCGCATTTATAATATGTAACATTTATAAATCAGTGCAGATAAAATTGAGTATAAAATGCTAAAATTAACCCTGAAAAGTATGAAATGTGCAAAATTAGATGCAATGGAATGGCAACCATTCCTGATATTTTTGCTGGGTCTTATTATTTTCGTCAGTAGGTCCAACTTCTGTTTAGCGTTAATTTATTATCAAGAATAGTTTAATGTGCGATCATACATTTTTTATAATTTATCAGCAACTAAGATATTTTATCCAAATACAATTGACTGATATACATATAAAGCTTTTTATTACAAATATAGTCCAAGTTAATATTGGGATATTTCTGTATTTCTGAATTTGTTAGAGGTAATTTTGTGATAAATTATTTGCATTTGTAATAAATCTTGTTCACGATTGATTGTCCTTTATCCAAAACTAAACTTTCGAATTGTCTTCCTATAAATAATGGAACTAGTTAATTACCATGTAGCCAGAGTTGGAAATGGGTTGAGAAGGGAGGATCTAGTGGTCTCTGGAAACTTTGAATTGAGAACAAGTTCCTTACGACATTTCAACAATGATTGGAGATGTCTCTGGAAAAGTAAAAGAAATTCCATCAAAATCTCATTAACTCACAAATTGTGAGTCACAATCAGTTTTCAAAGTAAAAGAAACATTTAAACAGATTTGTTTCAGTTTGTGATAAAAAGGATTATATTTTTTCTGAACTATTTAATTTTAATTTTTTTTAAATGGTAAAAGGTGGCGAAACAGAATTGCAACATTATTACATCGTTTACAAAAGTTTGGCAATGTTTAATTAATATGATCTGAAATAGATTAGTGTAATCGGAATCAAAACTTACTTTAAACCAGATTTTCGCCATCTACTCTATCCGTTGTATCTCTCAAATTCACATCCATCTTGTCAAACCCTGAATTTAGTTCAGATTCATCTTCCCCAAGTTCCAGATTGAGTTCGAGATTGGCTTCCAAACTCAATTCTGATTGTTCTTTTTCATCCCGATTTCTTCCCAAGTTGTCATTGTGTAACTTTTCTTCATCTTCAAAACTAGATTCTTCTCCTACATAATCTTGATCGTTCTTATTCATATTCTCTTGTCTCCCAACTTCTAGTTCGTCAACATCAAAGCAATCATCTCCCCGTAAAGGCACGCTCCTTGTCTCAATAATCTCAATGATTTCCTTTTGTTTCCCAATTTTATCATAATCCTCTTCCCTTGGTTCCTCATTCTGTTCAGAAACCACGTTTGTATATTCATTCTCAAAATGAAGCCCAGTTTTACTGATTTCATCCGCATTTGTAAAGTTTTTACTGCGAATTTCGGCCATTTTTAGACCCGAATTTGTAGCAGGACCCTTATTTTTTGGACCAATATCACTGTCTTCAGTGCCACTGCTTCTATTACCACTAACACTGCTTCCAATGCCGGACGTGGTTGTTTCAGTGTGACTACTACTGCTCACACTTTCTCCTCCGGAACCGGAAGTGGGTGAAGATGCCGAAGCTCTTATCACGCCATCCAGCAAGGCGAGAAGTGGACGATTATTTGGAGCACTACTACCATCACCACTGGTGACCGGCACCCTTCCACAGGCTTGACGTTGATTGAATCCAGGAATAGATGGAAAATAACTTTCATATTTTGCTTGTATTTCCTGACAACCCTATTTTGGGTTGGCTTCAATGTTCAAGGAAAGTGAAATCTTGGATTGACGAGGACATAATAATATTTGAGAAACGAAAAGGTCCCTCCAGCCAGATGCCTGGCCTTCTATTGTACCCTATTCCATAAATACACACTGGTTTGTAAAGGGTTGGTTGGTGGCATGATGTTGAGTGGGTCTTATCTTATCTCCCATGAGAGAACCCCAATTTCCAATGACATTGGACTAAATTGGACCCTGGAACTTTAAGCAAAGAAAAAATGTTCATTTTTGAGAAATATTCATGGGAAAGATGCTTCCTGCATTTAAAGGTAAATACAAAAATGCGCAATGATCATGTACTACATGATGTTATGGTGTTTCTTGTCCAGGTCAAAATTTAAATGGATGCATGCAACTAGAAAATGGATGCGGAATGCAGTTTAAGAATTTGGAATGGGAGGGAAGCAGTGTGAGTTATTTCGTTGAAGAAATTAAAACAATTTTAAGCACTATAAATTTTTACATATTTTTTAAAGATAAATGTGAAAAGAAGTGTTACAAAATGGTGGGGGCAGTTAACTTGATAAGGTTGCTTTGGACGGGGGTGCTACTACTGGGGATGAGGACCGGAAGTGTGGGAGGTCATCCTGTGATGCTGTTTTATAACTCGGGTCAGCCACAGGTGAGTACTTGCCAAATTATTGGTTACATTCTTTGTTTTATGAGATAATATTTAAAGGACCTTAGTCATACTTAACATCTACTACCGTTAATTGATAGTTTGTTACCTGAATATTTTCAAAATGACGTCCATTACACTCATATTCCTACTTTATGAAATTTTATACTAACCTCCTTCATATTTTCCACAGAACCAACTCCGGAACAGTGAGATGGCCCTGGTCATGCCGGCTCAGACCTTTGTCGACCAATCTCCAGCTCAGGATCGGATGGACGAATCTGATGAAAACGGAGATAACCCAGACCAGGAGAGTTCCTCCACTTTTACCTTCCCTCCACCACCCCCACTCTGGCTTCCTATTTTCCAACAGGTCCAACCATACCGGAGCAGTAACAATAATACCAACAATGTTGGCAACAATGACACCCTGGCACAAGAAGAACTCTCTGTTAAACGCATGACGCGTATGATAAACCCAAGTCAAAATTTTGGAACTCCTGGGATGATCCAAGGAATGGGAGAAAGTTCTGGAGAGGCTTTTTGGAACTTCCCAGGAATGGAGGGAGGAGGAATGTTTAGATTTTCGCCACCATTTCTAATTCCTCCGTATGCATCCCTTCCACCTCCAACGCAAGGATCTGGGCCCATGACCCCACCACCAGGTCGACCACATCCACAACAATTCACTAATTCTCAGCCTAATCGGCCACCAATTTCTTATCAGATTCCCATTCTGAACAATGGATATCAACATCAACCTCAGGGGATGGGTGGTTCTCAGTATTTTACACAAAGTCCACAGACTAATCCAGCTCCCCAACCCCAGTGGCAAGTTCAACCCCTTTCACCCGAGTTGGAGGCTGCAATTTTTGGACAATATTCTTATAAACAACCGCAGTCTCATCAACAGCCACACCCACAATTTCAGCCTCAACCACAACCCCAACCTCAGCCGCAGTCTTATCAACAGCCACACCCACAATTTCAGCCTCAGCCACAATCACAGCAGCAACAATTTCAGCCGCAGTCACACCCACAATCCCAGCAGTTTAGCATACCTGTGCCTTTGACCATGTTCGTTCCCAACCCAACCCCAGGGGTATTTTCCGCATCAACATCAGCAATCTCCACTACCACACCCATACCCATTGCCTCCATTTTTCAGCCAAGTGCCTCCCATGATGTCGATGTACCCTGCGCCCCCACTCCCACCCCCACCAGCTCAGTTGGAAAACTACGACAAAATCCAATCAACACCAAAGGTGCCAGTCGCCATTCCGGCGTCAGCTTCAATTCCAACCACCACACAATATCCTTTGATCTCGGTCACAGGACGAACCCAGACCAGAGTTGCTTTCCACAACCACACCCACACCAGGAACGACTACACCTTTGGTGGAGGATCCTGCGCCAAATTATGGATACAACACGTATGCTTCCTCCTACAGAGATTACTCTAAGGAAGCCATTTCCATTCAGAAGTTTGATCATGTCATCGCCAAGGATGGCTACAGTTTGGCGTAAGAATTGCATATGCAAAAAGTTTATTATTCTTGGTCTCTTACAAAGCTTTACCTTTATGTTACAGTTTCAAAACAGAGAATGGGATCGACTCCAGGGAAGAAGGACATTTGAAGACGGTGCTTAAAAGTGATGGACAAAAAGCTAACGTTTACAGTCCAGCAAGTGAGTCGAAACTTGGCGTAGTTCATGTCAAGTCGGGTCAAGTTAGTTGGACGTCCCCAGAATGCATTACATTTACATTGAGGTAATTACATGCACTTAATTTTGAGAAGCTTAAAGCTTAAAGCTGATAACCACTAATTTGTGAATGGTAATTTCTAGGTATGAAGCCGATGAGCGCGGATATCGACCAAGTATTCAAGAATCTCCAGCCTCCAATCTTGATTGTCTTCAGTATGGAAAAAATTTCAAGTTTGGATCTGCCGTAAATTCTTATCCACCCAAGTAAAGTTATCGTGGCGTGTAAAATGTCACCTTCATAATTTGAAAAATAGAATAAATTGCTCTTTTGTAAGTGTCACATAAATCCGTCCAAATCAATCATTTTCACATGTCATGTCACTCCCAACTATTAATAAGACATCGCCAACGACACCAAGTCCCGTTAGTCCTGAATCACTTTCATTTTTCTGTTTCACACTCACTTCCCCAACTGGTAAATGATGCATTAAATAACAGGTTTCTAGACACAAACTGGAAACCGGATCTTGTTCAGATCCTCCCTCACCTGATTTGGAACGGTAACCCAGTTTCTACTGTATAAAAGGGTGACACACCTGAATACTTGGAATAATTGCCACACAACTCTTCAAAGAACATCTCATCCGCTCTTGAGGGGACAGGACATCACAGTAATCGCGGAATAATTTGTAATAATGAACTCGGTAAGACTTTAATCCTCTCAATTTATTCCGGAGGGAGCCCTTGACACTGCCAAGTTGGCAGTTTGATAACCATTTTGTTCCTTCTTATCTAACTTCTGTCTCAATTTTATAATTTACAGCTCCTAGCATCCTTCTGGGGACTGATTTGCATTTTGGCCGTGGTTTCCGACTCATCAGGGTCAACATCCCTTTCAGCACCTCCACCAGTTTATGCTTATGCCGAAGTTAAGAAGGCTATTCCATCCGTCCCCAGGAATAAAGTGGAAAAAAGATCCGCACCCAAAAAAGCAGTATCATCCCCTCCCCTTAGTCGACGACAAAGTGCCATCCTAAGCTACTCTGCCATTCCGCTGACCCAAGAAATTTCATCGCCCAACAACTATGGTCCTGGAACAACTTACTACCATCCCCTCCAGGCTCAGGCGTCGACATCCTATCCTCAGTACACGGCACCACCCCAGTACTCGGCTCCACCCCCACCAGTACCTCAACATGTCCCTCAGACCCAATCCCACACTTATGCCGTTCCTAATCAGGCTTATCATAGTCAACCCATTACCTACAATTTGCCCTCGCTGACCTTTTACCCTCCAAAAATTATCGTGTCCAAGACTGGAGTCACTTATTACACGGAGCCTGTCCAGTCTTATTCTTCTCCTTATCAAGGCGACGGGATGGCGGCGTCGGGATCATTTGTGATGCCAAGTTATGCTGCACCACCTCAGAATTTTCATCATCCTCAGCCAGCTAATATTATGCAGTATCATCCAGTTTAGTATAAAATAGTCAAGTTAGTGGGGATGAGTATTTATTGTTTCGGGAGGTACTAATATTTTTATAAAGTTGGGAGTTACTTTGAATTAGATGAAAGAATTTGGAAGTTAATAAAAATTTTGAAAATGTAAAACGAATTGTGTCCTATTTTCTGATGGGTTCATTACAAAGACATGGCATTAACACATTTAAAGCTATTCAGAGTCAGAGGGATATTACCACTGCTGATGAATGATCATTGTTACAATATCCTAGCATTACTGTAGAAGTGTTCATAAAATAAGAGTCTCATTTACTTATCTGTTTCCCTTTGTCTATTATCCAGACTATTGACAAGTTGTCCTCAAGGTCACCTTTGCATAAGTAGTTTCACTTAAGCACATTTAAAAATATTTACAAAATGCATGAAGGACTGTCCTTCATTTGCACAACTCTTAATTTCTATATTTCCTCTCAACCCTTTCCTAAAAATAGAGGAGATATCTTCACATTCAAGGTCTTCTAGCCAAGGGTCCTTCCTTACCATGTACCCTTGGCTCATCCAAGAAAGTACAATAACAAATCAGTCTCTCTTCCAAGGCGTGTTATTGATTTGTATATTTATTCCAGGGATGCCTTAATTTTCACTCCCTGTCAGGGACACCCTCCCTTAGACTTCCAGCCGTAGGTATAAAACCAGCCTCCATCCTTCCCAACATTATCACAACTTCTCACCCATTCCTCTAGCAGCCAACCGTGACCACATTGAAAACTTCACCATGAAATTTGTAAGTAATCCAATTTTATCCAATTTTTTCAAAAAGTGTTTCAAAAAATTTACAAAAACTTCTTTTTTTTACAGTTCCTCGCCGTCATCCTCCTCGCCGGAGCTGCTCTCGCCAAGCCAAACATGAGCTATGGTGGAAGTTCCTCCTCTTATGGGGGTGGTTCCTCGTACGGATCCCAATCCTCTTATGGAGGTCAGATGCAACCCTCATCCAACCCTAGTATGCGACAACAACCCAACTCTTACCAGTACTCGACCACCTACACGGCCCCAGGACAGGTAAATCGTGATACAATTGGTTTTAACAAGTCATTTTTTTAATTGGTTTGTTTAATTTAAAGGTCTACACCGCCGCTCCAGTCGTTTACAGCGCACCACAGGTAATTAGGACACAAGGAATTATTGGGAGTTATTGGTCAGAATTCTAGATAATTAACTAATGTGACTTGATTTGTGTTTTTTAGCTGACCTTCCACCCACCCCAAGTGCACTACAATGGACAATCTGTGACCTATTCTCAACCCGCTGCTGAGCAATCAGGACCTCAAGTACTTAACTTCCAGTCTTCCGGAAGCTCTTACTCATCCGGGGGTGGTTCCAGTTATGGTGGCTCATCCGGAGGATATTAATTCCGTCATCACAATCAAATCTGAACTAACTGACCCAGAATAACTGAAGTAGAATAAGTAGAGTAAGCTCTGATGCTGTGATATTGATTGGATGTTTTGTAAATTCGAATTGTTAGCTATGGTCAAAATTCTAAAATGATTTTTAAGGCTTGTTATGCTGGACATGTGCAAACCTTGATTAATAAAAGTAAACTTTATTCAATGCAAACTTTTCATTTTGTGATTTGTGGATGACTTGATATTTTTAAAGGAATATGATTAACTAACAATTGAAAAAAGATGCATTTACATGGATGATGACATTTGTATGCATTTTGAAATTCTGAAAAGAATAAGCATGAAACTTTGCATTTTTTTTGTCTAGAGGCTCCTCCTAACCACGCCAAATCACCGACATTCTCATGAAGAGACCAAAGGAGTCTCATGGCCTTATAGGGCCCTTGTTTCATGACCTATCTGCATTTTGAACTTACAGTCAATAGTTGCTTTGCCAATGGAAATTAAAATTTTCAAGTAATTCATGTGCCGGAAAAGATGAAGTTCCAAAATGATGGAAAAAAAAGTTTTGTCTCACTTACCTCATCACTCACTACCGCACCCACTACTCTTCTGCATTTTTTGTCGCCACTCAATTTTATTTTGTTCTACCACCACCAACCCTTCTTCACTTATCTGCCTTCTATTTTCTTTGACCAATGGCCCGAGGAAAAGGCAAAGGAAAAGCCGCAGCAGCAAAGAAAACGCAACCTACACCTCCCAAGAAAAGGTCGGCAACCGATGACTCCCAAACTGACGGTCCTCCTCCTTCCGATCCATGTATTCCAACTCCACCCAAGGCGTCAAAAGTCGATGTCGAGCTGTTACCCGCACCCACCAAACCACACACAGATAAAAACCAGTATCGCGCCATAAAACTTCCCAACGGGATTCGAGCCCTCCTAATCCACACCCCAAATAAGGATGGAACACGAAAAAACTGCAAATTTCCGCGGAAGGATAAATCATTCACTCCTGGTAAGGGTTGATCCAACTCGGAGCTTGAGTGCGATCTTAAATATTCATTAATTTCCTATTTTGTCGTCCCAGGTCAGCCTGAAGAAGCCTTGATCGAGTCATTCATGGACCCTGGAACTCTTCCGATGCTACAACACTCCCGAATATTGGGAGGGCTGCTGAACCTTGGTGAAGAAAAGTTGGCCGAGTATCTAATCCAGCCTGGGACTGTGACGACGCCTCCCATTTGGGTATCCGACGTGAAGTCGGACGTGAAGGATCCTTGTGGACCTGGAGGCACTTGTGGGGGTGGTGGCTCAGAACTTCCTGGGAGTGGTCGTAAAAATGTGGATACAGCTTCAGCTAAAGGCGGAGATGGGGTCGGACCAACGGCCGCTATTTCCGTTGTGATTCATGCCGGTGCCTCGGACGGTCCGAAGGAAAGGAATGGCTTGGCACATTTTTGTGAGCATGCCGTTCACTACGGATCCAAAGCCTTTCCGGAGGAGGATTCATACTTTTCGTTTTTGCTGGTGGGCCAAAATTTAAAGTTGATAAGGTTGAAGCCAGTCTTTTGCAGATAACTAACTTATCTTTATCCAGAACACTACGACTGGATTCAACGCTTACACAGCCACAATGACGACTACGTACTACTTTGATATAAAGCAGGATTACTTGCATCAAGGCGTTAGTATGTTGGCGGACATGCTGGCTTATCCGATTTTCAACAAAAATCTTCTGGAACGGGAAGTACACGCGATTGACAATGGTAGGAACTTACCTAAAAACAATATTTTGGTTAATCACTGGTTCCATTATTGTTCTTGAATTATTTTCAGAATTCGTTCTCAGGCGTCACTACGACATAAGATTAGCCTCAAGTGTGTTATCCTCCCTTGCCAAGAAGGACCATCCCCTGACTCATTTTGGTTGTGGGGATCTCGGCACCCTCCTCCATGGCGGTGGGGCTCAGGCCGTTAACAAACTGCGAGAA
Source organism: Folsomia manolachei (assembly GCA_036491905.1). NCBI lineage: Eukaryota > Metazoa > Arthropoda > Collembola > Entomobryomorpha > Isotomidae > Folsomia > Folsomia manolachei. The sequence continues at coordinate 289 of JAAXNX010000503.1, read as the reverse complement.
GATCTGGTAACGTTTCACAAGACAAAATATGTAGGAACCGGAACAACTTTGGCGATACAGGTATTATAAAAATTATAGTTGTAAAAATAGCAAATATTTATTTTTATCAATGCTTCAGAGCTCCCTATCACTGGACGACATGGAAAAGTTGATTGTCGACCAATTCATGAAGCTTCCACGAGGTGAAGGAACCATTCGACGAGAATTTGTGGTCAAGGATAAGCACAAGAATCCCTTTGACACTCCGGAATTCAATCGGATGTACATAATGGCTGGGAAGAGTAGTCCC